>PVJX010013915.1:0-46157 GCA_004027295.1 Dolichotis patagonum
TTTATTTATTTATTTTTGTGGGGGTTTTTTTGAGACAGGGTCTCACTATGCAGTTTGTGCTCGCCTTGAGCTCACTTTGTAGCCCAGGTTGGTCTGGAACTGGCAACGATCCTCCTGCCTCAGCCTCCCGAGTGCTGGAATTACAGGTGTGAGCCGCTATGCCTGGCTTTGACCTTCCTTATAGCTAGTTTAAGCTTCCCTTGAGTTTGTGATCCTCCTGCCACTGCCTCCCTGAGTGCTGGGATTACAAGCTTGCACCACCATGCCCAGCTTCAATATTTTTTCTTCTGACTGCAGTTTTTATATATTCTAGTTACAAGGCTTCTCAGTTATACATATTATAAATTTCTTATACCACTCTGAAGTTTCTCTTTAACCTCCTTTAATGGTAAAATTTGATGAAACTAAGTTTTAATGTAGTACATTTATCAATCTTTCTATTATAGCTAGGGTTTTTTGGATTAGTTTAAAAGGTCCAGGGGGTTTAGGGTATAGTTCAGTGCCATGGTGTCTGCTAGGAAAAGCAAGTTCCTGAGTTAATTCTTGGCTCACCTACCCCCTCCCAGTCTGTCCCCTACCCTTGAAGTCACAGCTGTATGCTCTTTAAAAACAAAACAGTCGATGCTTTATTATTATTATTATTATTATTATATTATTATTATTATTGTCTTTTTGAGACAGGGTCTCTCTATGCGGTTCAGGCTGGCCATGGGCTCACTTTGTAACCTGGGCTGGTCTTGAACTTGCAACTATCCACCTGCTTCAGCCTCCCAAGTGCTGGAATTACAGGAGTGCGCCACCATACCTGGCTCCAGTGCTTTATTATTTTGCCTTTCAAATTTGTGTATGATCTACCTGGAACTAATTTCTTATGTATAAATGGAGAATCCAATTTCATTTTTTACCCCCTTGAAGGGCTATTTTTTTTCCAGCATCAACTTCTTACTAAAACTTATCTTTAGGCATTGCTTGGAACTGCCACCATGGCAACATACATCAAGTTCCCATATATGGGTGAAACTTTCTGGGTTCTCTATTGTTTTATTGCTACATTAGTATTTTCTGTCTCATTGATATATTTGATCCAATACCATACTGCCTTACTTACTATGGCTTTGTGACAAAGCTTGATAGTTGACAACATGAATCTTTCTTCTCCTTCCCTCCTCTTTTCCTCATTTCTCTTTCTCATGAATGCTTATTTTGCTCTTCTATAAAAAAAATTTTTTTTTTGTACTAGGGATCAAACTCATGACCATGCACTTGCAAGGCAGGTGCTTATGCCGCTGAGCTAAATCCCTGGCCTCTTCTATAAAATTTTAAATAAGCTTGTCAAGTTTTTCTGTTTCTCACACAGAAAAATCTATCAAGACTTTGTCTAGATTTAGAGAGACTTAACATCTTTAATATTGAACTTTCCGATCTATGGATATATTATAATTATGATTTATGTAGATCTTCTTTGGTGTCTTTCAATGTTTTCTTCATACATTTGCTTTTCTTTATTCCCAGGTATTTGATATTTGAAGATACTACAAATGGTAAGTTTTAAAATTTAATTAAGAAAATTAATTATACTTTTTCTGGCATATAGAAATTTGTTTTTGGTGGCACTAGGTATTAAATCTTGGCCTCTTGCAAGATAGGCAAACACTACCACTGAGCTATAATCCCAGGCCTTTTTATTTTGATACTGAGTTTCACTAAGTTACCCAGGTTGGCCTTGAATTTGCCATCCTCCTCTGCCTCTGTCTCTCCAGTAGCTGGGATGACAGCCATGAGCTACTAGGCTTGGCTTGAATTTTTAAAAGTATTTATTTACTTATTGGTGTTAGATGTCCAATCCAGGGGCATGTTTATGCTAGACAAGTGCTGTACCACTGAGCTAAACCCCAAGTCTAGATTTTAAAAAAATCTATTAACTTTGTTAAACTCTGCTAATAGTAACAATTTATTTGCAGATTCTTTTGAACTGGGCATATGCATAAATATATCTTTTTTAAAGAAAATAATTATGTTTCTTCCTCTTTAATCTTTAGTCCTTTTACTTCTCTTGGCTTACTCCAGTGGCTAACAATCTTCACTGGCAATAATGGACACACATGCATACTTCCACCTCAAGTTAATAACTCCATTGGGAGGGTCATAGAAGGTTGGGAAAACGACACCAGTGCCCTCCTGTCAGCACCTGCAGGGAACTGGGGTCTCTCGTACCCTCTCTTTTGATCTGGAGGAAGGAGCCAGCCTACGGGTTGCCAGGCTACGGCGTCGCGCTGACCAGGCCTCCGAGTGTGGCAGGTGGGAGCACGTGCCGCCGCTGCCTTCCACAGAGACTACATTCCCCACAATGCTGCGCGCCTCGGGCGCCGGCCGCCGATGTGGGGGAAGGGCCGGGCCAGGAGGCGGAGCGGAAGCGGAGTGCCAGGGGCGAGGAGAATACAATCTCCACACGCCGGTAGCCACCCTCGTCCTGACTCTCAAGCCCCGGCCTTTCTCCATCCCGACCTGCGGGCTGCATCTCGAGCAGGAGACGCCGCTGACGCCTGCTCCACGGCTTCGGCTGCGCCACTCGGGCTCGGGAGCGCCGCGGTGGCGGCGACCGCGACTGGAAGCCCACAGGCAAGGGGGTGGAGGGGACGCGGGCGCGGGCGCGGAGGAGGGGGCGTCTCCGGGCCCTTCCGTCAGCCCTCCGTGCCGCGCCCCCGGCCCGGACTCCGCCCTCCGCAACCGCGGAACCGGGCCGGGGTCGGGCAGCACTGCGGTCGCCGGGGCTCTTTGTCCCTGCCCTCCGGTGCGACCGTCGCGGACCGGGGCGGGCGCGGGTGGACGAGCGTGGCTCGGGCTGCGGTAACCGAGTGGAGCTGCTAGTCCGAGCTGAGGGGATGCAGAGCTGCACGGCACCCGCGCTCACTTCGTGTTCTGTTTTGACAGCTCAGTTTTGTTCTACTTTGAGAGAGAAAGGAAGTCAAATGCCCTTTAAAAACTCCTTTTCAGAATTCACTCCCTGGTGACCGGCAGGGAAGAACTTAAACTGCCGTGTCGTTTGTTGGCGGTGGCAGTTAGAAGAGGGGCTCAGGCATCTGGGTTCGAACCCTGATCCTCTGGCCGCCCGCTTTTGTGTTCTTGATTAATTAAACGCTCTCAGCTTGAGTTTCCTCATCCATCAGGCGAAGATAAGAATACAGAGCTTTAAATTGTCAGAATTAAGAAATACTGACTGCACCATTAATTTCTTCGTTCGAAAAAAGATCTCTTGAATCCTATACTTTCCGATAACCAGGACCGAAGTACTCTCTAGACTTGGGACTCTTAAACTTTGTTTTGTTTGGTCATTAGCACCATAAGTGTATGTTAATTTATACTTTGTTCACTTTAATCCTAAGTAGTTTCTTAAAATATGCCGTCTTAATATCCGCTGTTTTAAGATGGCTGAGAATGTTCTTAGGAAATTGATGACTCTGCTTTTCTGGGGATCAGCTGTAGCGACACTGTACAAGGACTTATTCACCTCTCCGCCCCCAGCTGCGTCCAGTGAGGATTCTTGAGGGGCTTAACTGTGTGTGAGCATCTAAGTGGTTTGCAGTTCTGTCATGGGCTTCATCATCTTTGTCTTTATGTCAACGTTTTCCTGTGTTCCACTACACTTTCGCACGTTTCATGATTTTTACTTCCTTGGGAATTGTATTTCCAAGTTGCAGTTTTTGTTCTCAGACACATTGAATGCATTCAATAGATTTGATAAGGAATGACTTGAAAAAAATGCACATTAGTCCCATTTCAGTTTCAATTATTCTAACGCTGTTATCGCCTCAGTTCTATTGACATTGGTGATGGGTTTTTTCCCCTTGAGGGAAAATCTTCATGCCCTTTAATTGAAATTTATTTTTCATTTAAAGTGACTGTACTGTACTATTTAGAATTCATATACTATATACAAAATATGAAGTAACATGTTTTGTGTAAATGCTGCTTTTAAATGTACAGTTGTAGGAAGAAGAGGCCAGTGGACCTGACATGGTGTAATTTCTTTAGTCACAGGTAACTTTGAAAGACATTTATATGAAGAACAGAAGGAGAAATCTAATGAATGTATTTTATAGGGATAATAGAGAGCCTATGGGTAAGATAAGTGGAAAACTTACTTAAATTCTAAGAGAAGACATGTATAAATATGCATATAAAGATTCAGTTTAAAACGTGGCAAAAATACTCATTTGGAGGAAGATGTTTCTGTGTTGCTGTTATTTAGTCCAGTGTAGAATAGGGAATGATGACTATGGAAATATAAGACCTTGCTCCTTGTCTCAGCTTTGTCACTATCTGTGTATCTTTAGGTTACATTGTGGTCCTGCATATCCTTGTCTCGAAAATAGTGAATTGATCTGATTCCAAGGACTCTTCTAGCTCAGACCTTCAATGCTAAGGGTTTTTAAAGGTTCTTTTGAACAAGGGGGAAAAATCGATGTGAACCGTTTTGGTTTCCTGTTTGTGTTCAAGGATTTTTTTTTCCTGCTCCAGGTCATATAGTTCTCTTAGACCACTTTGAGGGAGGAGATACACTTGAAAGAACTGGAAAACTGCCAAAAATCAGCATCCCTACCAGCCAGTTAGATCCCCCTCTTGCAGGAGCTGTGTATGTTTTCTCTGCCTTTTTGATATGCTTAGCTCTCTTTTTCTTTACTGTGTCTCTTTTCATAGTCTATATCTATTGTACTTGCTTCTTTATAACCTTAGTTTGCCAGTCCCCTAACCTAGCTTCATTGTTTCTCTTTGTGAATTCTCTTCAGCATCTTCTGCCAACCCTGGTTTCCTGTGAGGCCTCTTTTTGTAGATGGCTGCTAGCAAGGGTGCCCAATGCCAGTCTAGTTAGCTGTGGAAGGGGAGGTGGGAGCACATGGTGCTAATCATGATTGACTGAAGCTGTGGGCAAGTGAGACTTTGTGACTGAAGTATCTAATACTGCATGACATATTTTAGATTAGACTCTTTCTGTAGCACAGCAATTAAGTAGTTTTTCCTTGTGCTATAACATTTTCTATTTTTATTCCTACTTTACCCTTCTTTTATCTATTTTTGTAATTTTCTGTGCAATTGTCTTCTCCCTCACCCAAAGATTCCATCTAAAAATGTGATTTTTTGAGATTGATATTTGTGTATTTTAGCAGGAATTCTAGTATAGCTTCTCTCAAGGCAGTAGATTTTTAAAAATTTTTTTATTTCTTAGCGCTGTGGATTGAACCCAGTAACTATATCCCAAAGCTCAAGGCAGTGCATTTTAAATCTTAGATCTAATTATGAAGTACATGCCTGTGTCCTATGTTAAATTTCTTTCCCCAGATATTAGCCTTAGGCAGTATTATGTAGAGAAAATATTTTAGGAATGGACGTTTTCCCCTGAAATTACATTTCTGGAACAAGTCTGCAGAGGGCTTCTGAGTCTTTTTTTGGAGAGAACGCTCTGCCCCTCAGGCTCTATGAATGTGCTTCTTACCTTTCTTTCTTACCTTGTCTTCTCTCCTTCCCCAATAATGGGGATTGAATTAGTGCCTCTAGGATACTAGTCAACCACTTTGCTGCTGAACTGCATCCCTACCACTGAACTACATCCTCTTGCTTTGTTTTAAATTTATTTTTTATTTTTTATGCATTGTCTTGCTAAGTGAAAAGTTGGCCAGACTGGGCTTGAATTTGTGATCCTCCTGCTTCAGCTTGCCAGAAGGCTGGAATTACAGGTGCACACCATGATGCCCAGTTCCTCTGGACTTTTTCTAAGAAATGTAAGCCTCTCTACTGTCAGTTCCTTGGAGTCTATTAAGTAGTGATTATTAAGGCAATAACCTTTGAGAGTGCTCTGCTTACTAGTTGTTGGCATTGTTGCTAGAACTTTTCAGCTGTAAGTCATAATACCACAAAAAGCACAGCACTAAATAAATGCAAAAATGGGATTTGAATGAGAGATTTTTAAGGTAGGATTAGCCATCTGTTAATGTTTTTAATGTTGCTGTTACAATGATTGCATAAAAAATAGGAAGTGCTTCGTGACAGCATGAAATGCAGCGTTTTAAAAACTTTTTACTGAGACCCATAGCAAGAGATCTTTTTAATCTCAAGACTTTATAGTTACATAATTATGTGCTAATGTGTATGCAAAAACAGGTAAACTGAGAAAAATTTTACAAAACAAAATCTGTAGAACATAGTCTATTTTTTTTTATAGGGAAGGAAGGTTTATTTTGGGTTGTGGTTTAACGTTTCAGTCCTCAGTCACTTGGCGCTCTCGTATAGGACCTATGACAGTTCCTTACATCAGAGTAGGAATCTGTGGAAGAGAAGGGGCATGTTCACTCACTTCAGGGCAGCTCAGACTGCGCCACTCTTGGGCTCCTGGGTGCCAGTTCTCAGTCTCACCTCTGTCTGGTTCAGTTGCCTTGAGAAATGGTAATTGGCTGGAGGCGCTGTACAGTCTATTCTGATGGTTTCTACTTATCTTGATTTTTGAAAAGTGCTAGTTGTAAGCTAAATTGATTGTTGCTCTCCGCTTTTGAAAAACACTGGATTCGAGGTTGAGAGTTTATCGCCTAATTTTCCCCATTTGTCATTGTCATTAATCCTTTTTGTGCTTTACTTTCCTTGTTTTTAGAAGGAAAGTATTCTGGTTTAACTATTTAGTGGTTCTTTGTCTTTTCTCTGCTTAGGTTTATGTTTAGGTTTCTGGATATGGAGAAACCACTGAAAAATTGTTAAATATCTGGTTATTTATATGTGTGCTATTTGGCAAGTAATGTGATACACCTTTGAGTAGTACTTTGCTCCAAAGATCTCGTAAGTTAGAGTGGAGATTAAGACTTGTCATACAGTAATTTAGAAAAACATTTACTTGTGTTTGTTGTTCTACTTTTGTGTTTCTTAACAAGGAATATTTTAATTTGAAAAATTGCACTTATAATGATTCATAGCAGATTTCTACCTAGACTTTATATCTTGTCTTGTCACTACTCCTTTCATATTAGAAAACAGCCTTAAGAGTATGTTTTTCATTAAAGACTATCACATCATTACTGCCCCAGACATTATCAGTATAACTGCTGTTTTCCTAAGAAAGGGGAACTCATAGCTTTGCTCATGGGTTTCTTCTGCTCACTTTGATTTTTCTAGACTAGGCCATTTCATGCTAGGGATTGAGAGTCCTCTCATTCTTATTTGTACCAAAGATAGCAGGAATAAGGAATTTACTACCTGCTCCCAGGATTCCGGTCAGAAGGAAGAATGCTAATGGTTTTAGTTGGAAGGAAATTGGAGGTAGATTTTGTACTACCTCAAATCAATATTATCTTCTCAGAAGGACTTCCGTGACCCCCAAACCTCATGTAGACTTCCTCACATACCGTTTTGTTAATATTCTTCAGATCAATTCATCATAAGCTGAAATTAACTTGTTTTGTTACTTACTAATTTTTCTGCTTCTATGAAAGCAGAGTCTCTTGGAGAATAACAATCCTATTTTATTTCATCTTTCATATCTCCTGTTCCTGACACATAGGGCCTTAAGAAATACTATGAAT
Organism: Dolichotis patagonum; assembly: GCA_004027295.1. Lineage (NCBI taxonomy): Eukaryota > Metazoa > Chordata > Mammalia > Rodentia > Caviidae > Dolichotis > Dolichotis patagonum. Next base: position 7,563 of record PVJX010013915.1, read on the forward strand.
TAATGGATAAACACATGAATGAATAAACAAAGCTCTTTTTTTTTTCCCTCTTTGTTTTTTTTGAGACAGGATTCCACTATATAGCTCAGGCTGGCCTTGAACTCACTATGTAGTGGAGGCAGGCCTCAATCTTCTAGCAGTTCTCCTACCTTCGCCTCCTAAATGTTGGGGTTACAAGCATGGCCAACCCACCTGACACAAATCTCTTTCATACTTTGAACATACCTGTATTAGTAAAACCTGAGCCTTTGTGTATTTTTTTTTTCAAATTCTTTTTTCTGGAAATTTGTTATCCTTTTTCCTCGAAAATAAGACCTAGTTGGAAAATAACCTTGAAAACTAGAGATCAAAAATGCCACCCCCAATCAGCCTATCCCTGCTGTACCTGCCTTACAGAGTAGCCACTGAGAAGAGAGTTGTGACAGTAGATAAGGCAAGAATTGGCTGCTTAGGGCTGGCATTTTTGATATCTAATTTTCAAGGCTGATTATTTTCTGACTGGATCTTATTTTGGGGGGAACTCAGGTGTGTTTGTTGATCATGATGAAGGTCTTTAGCTCCAGAAAACCTTGTATTTATCTTTTTTTTAAATTAATATTTTTTGTATTCTAGTTCTTGCCTGTGTAAAAACTGAGGTATGAAACCTATTCTTAAATCCTTCTTGTACCAACTTTCAGTAATACTTTTGATTCATGTGAATAAAGTGTATTATAAACTTTAATGGGCCAACCTGATAAATGCATGAGTAGTCCAAGTTATGCACCTTCAGGATCTTGAGATCATTGCCCTAAATTGCCTTTACTGTTTTCTAGCTGTATTTATTCTTTTAAATCAAAAAGAAAAAGCTGGATTTAATATTGTAATTCATTCAGTATTTACAAACACAGTCTTCCTCGTGGAGATTAGGGAGCTGGTACCTGGGTCAGGATCCATGTTCTAGACCAGGTCAGTTTGTACCACTGACTGGTTGTCTCATTTTAGGCAAGTCATCTCTTCAGTTCATTTTGAAATGTTAGGAGATTGGATTTTATTTCTTTTCAAGTCCTTTCAGCCCACAAATGGATAATTAAAGATAGTTCATTTTACCTTCAAATTTCCATCTTCTGCCCTTCTAGCCCTAAAAGACATTGCAGGAATGTTACATTACTTTTTGGAGAAAATGGTGTTAGGCTCAGAGATATGTTTAAAAATAAAGTAAGGCATTTTCCTGTTACGGCTGGTTATTTGCCAGGTTCTGTGGGGGATGTGACAGTAGTTTAAAGCATATTATATTTGCTTTTAAGAGGACCTGAGACAATTAAGGAGACAAGTATCCAATACTTGATTGGACAATATGATGTGTAAAACCAGTTGGTACAAAGTAATGTGTAGGGGGTTAGAAGATCAGAGTGGGCTAAATAAAGCAATGATGTTTTGAAATTCTTCTAGCTGATGTAGCATTTAAGCAAGTATATTATCTTGTATCCTTTTAGGCGGCTAGGAAGATGAACTGTTCACATCAATAGTAGGCTGTTACGCCATTCAGGATTAAATAATTCTTCAGGACAAATTATTTCTTCATTTGAGGGCCTTTTATGAAATGAAGCATTTCTTCTCCACAAATTTTGAGTAGAAATTTAGCCTATGAGAGTTAATCAGAAGAGTATTTGGGTCTGTTAACACAGCCCTTGTGTTAACTCAAATTGCTCAGATTATTAAGAATTAGTAGCATTTTTTAAAGGAGGAAAGGTTTATTTTCGCTCATTAGCAACACTGTTGCATAAGTGGCTGATATTAATTATAAAAATATTAAGTACTATAAGGACTTATTTATTTTTGAAGTATTGGAGATCTTACTCAGGGCCTTGTACATGTTAAACAAGCACTCTACCCCTGAGTTACAGCTCCAGCCCTGAGGTATTGCTTAATCTTCGTCAGTTTTAAGTGGTATTGCTACCCATTATAAAAGTGAGGACATCAGGCTTTAGGAAAATAAAATAATTTGCTTTATAGGGTTTTAAAGGAGTTGGAGGCTAGCTCAGTGGTAGAACATTTGCCTAGAATGTACTGTGCCCTGGGTTCAAACCCTGGTATCAAGGAAAAATGTTAAAGATTTTGTAATTTTTTACAGAAATCTTTAGAGTATTGTCTTACTTTTCTCTCATTGCTGATACAAAGTTATCTCACACCCCAAGTTAAAGGGGGAAAGGTTTATTTAGCTTACAACTTGTAGATGTTTCAGTCCATAATTGGCTGGTTCCAAGAGACAGTGGCATATTGCAGAGAGGCAGCACTTCACAGCTGTGGAAGACAGCAAAAGAAACACGGGAGGTTAACAGTGTCTTTCTGCCCCTTTTATCTTATCCAGACTACCAGGATTAGGGTGGTGCCAAACCAGTCAGTGGACTGATTTAGTAATCACATACCCTTAATCACTGCATCACACTCTAGATTCAGCCTCCGCTGAAAAAGCCCTATTTTATAGTACTGGGGATTGAACCCAGGACCTTCATACCAATCTATATTTCCAGCCCCTTCCCCCTTTTAAAGTCTTTTAAAAATTTGAGACAGGGTCTCCCCAATTTGTTCAGGCTGGGTTTGAATTTACACTCCTACTGCTTTAGCTTTCTGAGCACTGGGATTACAGGTTTATTCCACTATGCCTGCCCCAAAATACGTTTTTTGTTGAGTGTGGGGTTTTTTGGTGATGTTGGAGACCAAACCCAGAGATGCTTTGCTAAGGGATACTCTGCTACTGAGTTATATCCTCGCTCCTTTTATTTTTTATTTTGAGATAGGCTTTTGCTAAGTTGCCCAGACTGGTTTCTAGTTTTTGATCCTCGTGGCTTAGGCTCCCAAGCAGCTGCATACAGGAGCCACATTTTGCTTATTCACTGATCTGTTGATGGACACTTGGGTTGTCTCCAACTTTTTAATTATTGTAAATAATGTTGGAATGGACATTGATGTTCAAATGTTTCTTTAGTATTTGCTTTCAGTTCTTTTGCATGTATATTCAGAAGTGGAATTCTGAATCATATGTTAGTTCTCTGTTTATTATTTTTTTATTTGTTTGTTTTTATGTTTGTATAGGGGATTAAAGTCAAAGTCTTATGCATGCTAAACACTAATTTTACAGGACTACACCCCTATCTCTTAACTCTTGAGTTTTTGAGAGACTGCCATATTGTTTTTCACAGTAACTGCATAATTTTACATTCTCATCAGAGGTGCAGAAGAGTTTTAATTTTTTCTGTATTTTGCCAAAATTTGAAAAATTTTATTTTATTAGAACACATTTGCAGTATATGATAATCATGTTCATTGTGGGGAGTTAGTTCATGTATGTAACACATCTTAATTCTTGTTATTTTGCCATCCTCTCCCCTCCTTCCAGCTCTAGATTCCTTTCTCATTTGTCAAAGATCAATTTGAACATTATGCAGAAAAAAGAGACATTGAGCCCTCCCTTTTCTTTTTTTCCTTAACAATTGAGACTTAGAATTATTTCTTTCTCATTAGTAAAAGTATGTAAGTAAACTGCCCTCAGATGCCAAATGATTCAAATGTGTCTGTAGCTTTTCTTTTTTTCTGTGTGAGATTATATTCTCTGAGAACAGAACAGTGTATTCATATTATTAGTAGGAATTAAGGTGAAACCAATGGAAAGTGCTTTCTCTTTACTCCGCCTCCATGGGTGCCTAGTAAAAATGAATCTTGTTCACCGTGTCAGTAATGACTTGGGTTCTAGCAAAAGCCATCTGGTTTCTCACTCCTTTCCTTTCATGGTCATTATGAGAAAGCCGAAGTGGCAGGAATCCTGTGTGACACCTGATGAGCTGATTTATGACTTTGAATTTAGACACTCCAACTGTAGCTATCATTGCTGCTTCACGAGGAAGTTTGAGATTTGGGCAGCACATCTCCAGTCTCTTTACCCATCCAGGAATAAGCTAGTGTTTAAAACAGCAACAGCAGCAACCAAAAACCAAATTCCTGGCTCCTTTCTCCAGGCATTTTAATGTAATTGGAATGGGGTGTGACAGCACTGAGATTTAAATAGCATCCCTCTAGGTGATTGTAATGTAGACCATTCCCCCAGAAGAGACCAAAGATAAAATTTTGTTCTTTTAGAAATTATAATAACCTCTACTACTCTAGTTTGGAATTGCTTCTGGAAACAAACTGGAATCCTCAGAGGTGAACTCCTCAGCCCTTTGTTAAACATAATCTTTTTAACTTGGAGAAGGCTGTAGTCTACAATGTCCTATCTTCCTGCTAACCCCCATACATAGCTGATTCCTTGGTGTCCTTTGGGAATTCTTTGGTGTGGCGTGCGATAATGCTTCCAATTTCTCACAACTCTGATATTCCCAAAGACAAACCCTTTTCATATTAAATATTTTACTTTTCAGCACTATAATAAATTATATAATGAACACGGGCGAGCTGAAAAACACATACATTGCTAATCATAGTGCTACAGGATTTCCTCACTTCCCTCTGAGTTGGTTGTTTGCACCACTTTTATTTGCTGAGTATGTGGCAACATTGAGCAGACCCAGGGCATATGGAATCCAGGCTGGAAACACCTTTCATTCATGAAGGTATTTTTTGTTGTTGTTGCTTCTTTTTGGTTGATGGTACAGTCAGACCGTAGTATAGAATCCTATAGACCAACAAGGTGCTCTTCATTTAAAAAGTTTGCAACTGAGATCTTTGGCCCCTTATATTTGGGACTCACTAGATTTATGAGGCCTCTCTATTTCTTAGGGTTTTTATTTTGGAGTCATATCTTCAACCAGCTTTGTTCCTGCTCTGTCTACTACCAGTGTGTATTTTTTGTCTTGTGTTGCTGCACCATTTAGTCTTAAACCCAAATGTGGTGGTGAGTAACCTGCTATTCTTAAGCTTGTGCCTACTTGTAAGGACTTGACCTCTTATAGTTGAGGCTCCTATTGTTTGATTATCTCAGTACTATTTTCCCATTCTAGTGAGTCTCCTTTTTTTCTGTTTAAGGCCTTTATAGTATTGGGATTTTCTATTTTTGAAGCTTTGAAAAACCTACAAGTTGTAGTAGAACTAAAGGGGTTGAGTGCCCTTTGAGAGTGAGGGCTGGAGAGGGAGAGTTAGTGACATGGGCAAGGATGAGAGTAAAGATGAGTCTATTCATGCCAGAGTACACTGCCAAGAAGGACAGCTGAGTTTCCAAGAGAGTAATCACAGTCTCCAGGTTAAAGATTGGGGTCTTACAGAGTTTGAGGTTGTAGAAAAAGGATCTAGGCAGCAAATGTGATTGAAGAGTGTCTTTTCAGGATCATCTAGAACCTTGTAAATCTTCCTCGAACACTCATTGTGTTTAAAATTTTAAGTTTATACTTGGAGTTTGACGAGATCATTTCCCCTGGTTTACAGAAGGCCTTTTAGGTTTAGATAAGGAGGTGATAAGCAAGTCTGTACATAAAGTTTTTTGGAGAGCATGAGTCAGAACTCAAGGGAGGAATTACATTTTTATCTTGTGAAGTTTTAATCAGTTTTGTTGTCTTCTGACCTCTAGTGGGGCGATCTAGTCAGTTCCAGTTCCAGAAAGGCTTTAATGGAGTTCCAGGGGTGGGAGGTGGGGGGCAGTTTTAACCCCTTTGTTGCCAATGGGCAGTCATTATATTAAGGAGTTTTTAAAGGCAGTGACAAACCCCGAATAAAGATGCAGATTCTGAACTTTTGGATTTTTAGCTCTTACCAGAATTTAGACAACTGATGTCAGTAGGCATTGATAAAAAGCTTAGGTAGGTTAATCTCTCTAAATCTTAATTTGGTCATTTTTAATGTGAAAATAATAGCATATTCCTTGTGGAGTTGCTACAGATATTAAATGAAATAACTCTTGTGAAGTATTTACCGAAACTTAAGTATGTAACAAGAGCTCAGTTCACCATTACAGTCTCTGCTGCTGCTGTCTTACTGTTTTTGCAATAGAGGGGCAGTAGTTAAGAGTGAGAAGTTGAATCCTATCTTTACTACTGTGCAGTTATATGATATTGGGCAAATTATTAACTTCTTTTTACCTCAGTTTTTTTACTTGTTAGTTGAGAATGTATTAATGTAGGTAGGGTGAAAATAAATGAGTTTAATTAATATAAAGTGACCAAAAATATCTACAGGCTATGTTCTACATTCTTAGTAATGTCACTCACCTGGCTTTGTAGTCTGCCAACTTTAGAGCTGATGCTGTGACTGCTTCAGGACAGGTTCCCAGTAGATCCTTCCACTGGGCGCTAGGCTAGGAGTAACACTTAAAGACAAAGAAGATCCAGTAAAGATTTATGAAGAATAAACTGAGTGTAAATGTGTAAAGCATTTAAAATTTTTTTGCTTGGAAAGCTATAGTCTCTGCTTTCTGTGTGTGTATGTGTATGTATTTGTTTTTTGATTTTTTTTCTTTTTGGTTTTGGGAATCAAACTCATGACCTTGCGCTTGCCAGGCAGGCACTGTGCCACTGAGCTGAATCTCTGCCCTACTTTCTGAACTCAGATGTAAAATCTCTATAGAAAAGATGTTTCCTCATTTTGACAATGAAGCAAAGTTTGCCAGGCATGCAGTCAACTGAGGTAGGAGGATAGCCTGGGCTGTGAAGTGAGTTCAAGGCCAGTGAGACCTTGTTTAACAAAACAAAACAAATAATAAAGCAAAGTTTAATATTTCAGTGTGGATATTAATGATTTTTTAAAGTAAGATCCAAAAGAACTTGTTTGTAAATGTTAAGAAATATGTAGAAGGAAATTTGAAAAAGAGTTAATTTCTAATTTTCAATACACATATTGTTTATGACAGTAATGTACTCATTAATGGTATAGTCGTGCTTGTGGTCAGATTTGGCAGGATAGTGACTTTAACCAGAATGGATGGATGTTCAAACCTTGGAGCTCCAGAATTTAGGTAGAGGTATATTAAGGACTATGGTGTGACCAAGTGACAGACCGGGAGTTTTCTGAGCAAGACAAGTGAATTGACAGGGCTGAGAATTTCTCCTTCCATATGCTTTAATTCATACATCTTACAGAGAATTTTTGTATGTTTTTTGTATTTTGGTATTTTATATAAAATTAAACATTACTTGCAAGGAGTAGGGATATAGCATAGTGATAGAGAGCTTGCCTAGTATTCAGGAAGTCGTGGTTTTGGTGCCAGCACCACACATGTGCACATACAGTATTGAAGTATAATCTTTAAATTTTTCCTTGTGTAATCCAAAATGCATACTTTTTTCACTTAAAATGTGGAGTTGTAAATTTAGAAAAACAGAAACATACTTTAACCCATTTTAAGACTTGTCATTAAATAATCACTATTATATCTAGTATCATTTTATAAGATACTAACTTAAAAACAAGAACTTATTTTTCATCATAGGTTGGATGTTTTCTAGGGTTACCTCATTTCTGTTAATAGTGTCTTCTAGTGACATTTTCACATATTGGTACTTTATTTGCCTTGTGGAAATTTTTTTTTTTTTTTTGGTACTGGGGATTGAACTCACCATCTTGTGGTTGCCAGGCAGGTGCTCACGCCACTGAGCTAAATTCCTGGCCTCTTGTGGAAATTCTTGTTAGACAGGCATTTTATTTTCTAATCCATTTTATCTTTCCTTATTTCTGACTTTTATTTTGGCATTCACTTTCTGTTTAATAGGGATAGCTTTTAGGTGATTATGTTAGTGATATATTTGAACAGATGGAGATCTCCTATAAATCCATTATATGTCTGTGATTTTAGTTACAATGAGAAGAGAGCACTATGGTGACTTTTTTTTCAGATATTTTCAATGAATTGATGTTTCCATAGTTAAAATTTTGAAAAGTTACATGAATGAAATTACTAAAAGACAAAAATTTTCCCTGGCAGTGGAGAAAGTTGCCAATGAAGATAACAAAGTTTCAGGTCAAAACTATGGAGTCTCTTTTTAAAAAATCATTATTCTGTTACCAATACAGTGTAGGACTAACTACCTTTTTTCATCTCAATTTACAGAGTTAACGTAAGAGTGGAGCACCTTGCCGAAGATGAAGAACATATGTTAGAGAAGTTTTTTCTTTTTTCTCTCAAAAATTTTGTTTGAGGGCTTGTCTCCAGTTGCCGCTTTACAGTCAAGTCTGCTTCCTTCATCGGAAATGTTTTTTACAATCTCAAGAAAAAATATGTCCCAGAAGTTGAGTTTATTGTTGCTTGTGTTTGGACTCATTTGGGGAATGATGTTACTGCACTATACTTTTCAGCAACCAAGACATCAAAGCAGTGTCAAGTTACGTGAGCAAATATTAGATTTAAGCAAAAGATATGTTAAAGCTCTTGCAGAGGAAAATAAGAACACAGTAGATGTCGAGAATGGTGCTTCTATGGCAGGATATGGTAAGATAACCATAAAATATTTCTAGTCTTCCTCTCTTCAGCTTGTTTTCATTTAAAAATAGTCACAGAGATTGAACTCTACTTCATGTATGGATCTATAAAAAAGAATTTTTTTTCTGCACTTCTTATTAGAAATGTTAACTTTACTGAAAGATAGAAATATGATACTCATCTATTTATCGCTGTTTAATAATTATTAACATTCTGTAATATTTGTTTGATCTAAATTGTTGAAGAATAAAGTACATTGTAGAAATCAGGGCATTTCAGTACTGGATTTATATCTCTTTAAAAAAATATATGTTCAAAAAGTGTATATACACACACACACACACACACACACACACATATACATATACACACACGTATCCATGTGTGTATTTTAAATGCCCTTTTTCTGTGTAACATGATATTTTAGGTTTTGGAGAGATATAGAGACTTTAGGAATCAAATAGTTTTATAAATAATCATCCAGACTTGTTTTTCATCCCTTTCTTAACCTTGTTTTCAGTAATATGTGGTAGAAGATTCCAGGGTATTTAGGGGATGAGGCTCAATGGAGAAGACTGAATTGCTTAACTTTTCCTGTTCATTTAAAATTCAGCTTTTTGGTTTGCAAAGTCAGTTACTATTCATCCATTTTCCAGCTTCTGAAGTTTTGTTGCTGTTGTCTCCTTTCTTATTTTACCTCATGGTGAAATATATTTTATTTAATTAATTAATTAATTTTTGGTGTCAGGAATCAAACTCGGGACCTTGCATTTGTCAGGTAACCTCATGGATTTATGCTGGGGGGGGGGGAACAGAAATGAAAGAGAAAAAGAGAAAAAAATACTGCAGTGTTTAATGAGACATCTAGGGTCAGTGTAGGTCAAAAGCCTGTGTTCCATTTACCATCCATATTTGGGACAGTTTGTGTTTATTATTGTCTCCTTTATGATGATTTTTTTGAAGTAATAGTATTGTTCTGCATTTATTCCTAAGAATCAAATTTAAATGACAAGGTAAGAAAGAGTGAGTGTGTACTAAGATGAAAGTACTTGTCACAGATACAGATGCAGAAATTACATTTGTTTTGCATTCTGTTTAGTTCAAGGATTCTGATAGAAACAGTACAGAAACGCATTCTTACAGAACAGGAGGAGTATTTGAAATAAATTTCCTCCTATTTGACCATAATAATGGTGGTATTTTAAAAAGCACCTGTCTGTACTATGCTACCCAGCTGTGTATAATGGTCAGGTATTTTATAGATATCTTTATGGAGAAAGAAATTACCAAAGAGCAAGCAGAAAGAACCATAAAAAGAAAAATTTCCGGGTCCACTGCTTGAATCTATGCCATTTTATTTTTCTTTATTGTGCTACCTACAACTTCATGAACTCATTAAATTTTATGCTTGTAGTAATGCCATCTCCTCAAGAGAAGATTAAATTATGCTGGCTATATTATGGTTTTTGGATATAGAAAAGTTTATAGTATACATTTATGAAGAGGTTTATTTTATTTCAGTCGCAATAAAAATTTTTATAATAAACTAAATTTTTATAATAAACTAATATATGTTTCATGTTAAAAATTGACAGGTAGGGGCTGGGGATTTAGCTCAGTGGCTTAAGCGCCTGCCTGGCAAGCGTGAGGTCATGAGTTTGATTCCCGGTACCAAAAAAAAAAAAAAAAAAAAAAAAAATTGACAGGTAGGAAGTAAAGAAGAAATAGTAAAGCATTTGTAGTCCTACCACACAGATTTACTTAATATTTTGTCTTTTCCTACTAACTTTTTCTGTATGCATAAATGTGCACACAAACTTGGTTTAAAATTTTTCTTTTCCCAGTACTGGGGATAGACTCCAAGGACTCCCTACCACTGAGCCACATTTTAAGCTCTTTTTTTATTTTGCAATGGTACCTTGCTAAATTGTTCAGGATAGCCTTAAATCTGTGATCCTCCTTGCATCAGCTTCCCAAGTAGCCCTGTTTATAGGCACATAACACTGTGCCTGGCTGCAAACTTTTTTCCTCAGTACTGGAGTTGAACCCAGGGCCTTTATGCTGAACTATATTCCTGGCCCTCATAAATCATCATCATCATCTTCTCCTTCTTCTCCTCCTCCTCTTCTTTTTCTCCTCTTCTTCCTTCTCCTTTTCTTCCTCTTCTTCCTTATCTTCTTAATATTATTATTATATATGTATTTTTTTATTTTGAGATAGGATTTTGCTAAGTTCCCCAGGCTGGGCTCAAATTTGTGATACTGTTGCCTCAACCTCCCAGAGTGCTAGGATTATAGCCATGTCTTACCAAGCCCAGCTTCCAAACTTGATTTTAAAAGTAAGAATGAGACTCATCTATATGTATTTTTTTTTACCATATTTCTGATTGTAAAAATATGTTTAAGTACTTGAATATTACAGAAATATGTAACATAAGTAAAGCAGAGAGAATCTGTTAATTTGGGTATATCAAGGATTGACATACTTATAGAGCTAAACAGTACATATTTCTAACTTTGGTATTCACATAATATCTGCAGCAATAAATGCATATGGCTGTTTTCTATTAAAACTTTATTTACAAAGATAACCAGCCATTTGTAGTTTACAAAGAGACAGTATAAATGTATATTCTAACACTTCTGTATATTTTGAACCAGGGATTGTATTATACATAGGAGTTTGTCATGTATTTGTTTTTACTTAATTTCTGTGGACATATTTCCATGGTATACATGTAAGTTATGCTGTTAATGACTAATAGTTTCCTTGCAAAACTATGTCTTTACCTCACTTAGTCTGTAATGGTGAGGAATTCGTTGCTAAACTTTTTGTGTGTTTTATTCAGTGCTATAACTGTTAGAGAAATTGAATTTATAATTTAAAATCCATCTCTCTGACATACATATGCCAAAATCACGAGGCTTAGATGATTTTGCTGAAGATTCTGTTAGAAATTTAAAGAATTAACATGTCAGAAAAAAGGGAATCTTCTCAGTTCACTATACCAAATTGAAAACAATGTAAGAAATAAAAACCATAGTATATCTGCTGAATATAGATGAGAAACTCATTAAGGAAACATTAAATAGAATTTAACAGTATTTTAAAAGTTATCAGAGCTGGGCATGGTGGTACATTGGCTGTAATCCCAGTTTCTCAAGAGGCTCAAACAGGAGAATTATAAATTTGAGGACAACCTGGGCAATTTAATAAGACTAGGCCTCAGAATGAAACAGTAATAAAAAGGACTGGAGATATAGCTCAGTAATGGAGTGCTTGCCTAGCGTGCATGATATTAATACCAACTACTGTAAAACAAATAATCACTTCTCATTCATCCTTTTCCTTCAGTTGCTATTTCTAATCCTAAGATTAGCTTCACTTTTTGTTAATACTCAAGTAATCCTCACTCCCACCCCATATTCTCTTTCTTCAGATATTGTAAAGGACTGTCAAACAAAACAGAGGTCCAATATTTGTCTTTTAGTCTTATTGCTGAGGAATATAAAAAATAAATAATAATCTCCTATATCCCCTATTTACCAGCTTTTTTTTTTTTACTCCTACAACTCTTGATTAAAAGGTCTTGAGAAATGTCTGCTTTTCCTATTTTTATTTTGAAAACTTGGAAATCTATAGAAAATTTTAAAAGTTTGTGTTGTAAGAGTTGGGTTGTAGCCGTGGGTGCCGGCCTGAGTTCAGCCTCCAGAGCACGTACACATCAGCATCTAGCTACATAGTTTAGACGGGTCTTGAACTTACTATGTAGCCCAGGCTGGCCTTGAACTTGCTGGGATCCTCCTGCCTCAGCTTTCCAAGTGCTGGGATTATAGGGGAGCATCACTGTGCCCAGTTCTACTTAACCATTTTAAGGGTACAATTCATTGGTATTAATCATATTTACAATGTTGTGGACCATCTGTATTTCTTTTCAAAACTTGGATCACTACAAACAAGAAGCTGTCTGACTATTAAACAGTCATTTGGGGGAGGAGACAATTCCTTGATGAGCCCAAACTCTATTCCTTTCCCCCTGGTCCTTAGGTAACCTTTCATCTACTTTCTGTCTCTAAATTTGCTTGTTTTAAATATTCTGTGTAAGTAGACCTACACAATATTTGAGCTTTGTGTCTCGGTTACATATTTTGTTTTGCACAGTATCTTCAAGGTTCATCCATAGCATTGATCCAGAATATCATTCTTTTTTTATGGCTGAATAATACTCTGTTTTATGTGTATAACAGATTTTGTTTATCCACTTATTTATTTTTTTGCTACCTAGAATCAAACTCATGATCTTGCACTTGCCAGGCAGGCTATGCTGCTGAGCTATATTCCTGGTCTTCTGTTTATCTTTTGATGGACACTTGGATTGTTTACACCTTTTGGGCATTACAAATAAGATTTCACAAAAAAGAACTTTGGTATATAGTATTTCTTGTCCTTGGGGGTGTATACATAGGAGTGGACTTCCTGGATCATGGTAACTTTATGTTTATTTAAGTTTTTGAAAAATTGCCAAACCATTTTCCACAGTAATTGCACCATTTCATGTTCCCACCAGTAATGTAAGAGGTTTTTAAATTCCTTATATCCCTTGTCAGTACCTCATTCCTTCTTTGATTATAACCATTCAAGTAGGTGCCAAGTTGTATCTTATTGTGGCTTTGATTTGTAGTTTCTTTCTACAAACTACAAAAACCTTTCTTCATGCTTGTTTGCTCTTTCCATACCTTATTCAGAGAAATATATGTTCAAGTCCTCTGCTCCCCACCCCCCTTTTTTAAAAAAAAGTATAATCTCTGCTGGGAATGGTGATTTATGCCTGTTATTTCAGCACTTGGGAGTTTGAGGCAGGAGGATCTTCATGAGTTTGAGGCCATCCTGAGCTACATAGTGAGTTTGAATCCAGCCTAAACTATATAGTCCTATATAGACCTTGTCTCAAAAACAAAAGAAGTATAACTTCTATTATTTGTTTTCCCAGAGGATGATAGTTTTTCTTCAGTCCTTAAGGACCAACTCCTTATGGCCGTTGGTGGGGGTTGTGATGTAGCATTAGCAGATCTAAATCAAGGTGGTGGTGGTGGTGGTTTTTGGTCCTTCTGTGCTTCATGAGATTGATTCCTGATGACCTTGCCAAACCATTTTGATACAACTCAAGCGATGATGTAGTTTCACAAGCAGCTTGGGAAGTACATAGACATTGAGGATACTTAGTTTGGACATTTTCCTGATAACTATGTCCTTTACTGTGTTTTAGATTTATTTTTGTGTGTATGTAATATTGAGGGTTAAACCCAGGGGATCTCTACCACTGAGCTACATCCACACCCCTTTTTATTTATTTTGAGACAGGGTCTTGCTAATTTGTCTGTGTTGGGTTCTAACTTGTGATCCTGCTGCCTTGGCCTCCTGGGAGATTATGTATGGCATGTGCCACCATACTGACCCCAAAGTTTTTAATTTTGATGAGGTTCAATTTATTTGTTTTTTTCTTTTGTGGTTCATGCTTTTTTTGATATTTTACTTTAATAATAGAACCATTGGCAAATTTGTCAGTTGGCGTTAGATGATTTTCATTAGTGATCCCAGATTAGGTTTCTATTTTGGTCTGAGATAAAAGACAAAAGAAAAACTAATGCAAAAGCAAAACAAAACAACAACAAAAACAAAGCAAACAACCCCCCCCAAAACAAAAACAAAAACAAAAACCACAACAGTATTATGCAGGATGGTGAGGCAGGAGGATTGCATGTTTGAGGCAAGGCTGCACTGCGTAACAAGTTGAATGCTAACATGTGCTGTATGGTAACAGCCTATCTCAAAGCAAAGTGGAAAACAAAAAAACCAAAACAATATTGCTCATATTGAGCATTTTATATCTATTAGATATCTTTTGTAAACTTGAGAAAATAGAATTTTATTAAAAAAAATCATCATTTCATTCTTCTCAGATAGACTCTACTGAAACCCTTAACCTCCCAATGAGTTCAGGGATGTAGTGTTTCCCATCATTTCTTTGGAAGAAATTGAAGTACAAGGTACGCTGCCTACTGCAGGGACCATACTCCTGGGGTTTGCTTTGAACCCAAGGCTCTCACCTGCACTGTACTCTGTGGAGACAGAGGTTTCTGTTGTCTGTATGTCAGTGCACCTCTTACCTATCTTTTCATCTTTCCTGCCAGTCTACTGTATTTTTTTAAACTACTTTAAGAAACTCAAAGTGAATATATTCCTTATAGAGAGACTAATATTTTTGAACCAGTCTTTAAATTTGTTCCATTGCACTACAAAAGTGAATTCCGCATATTTACAACTCTCACATTCCTGTTAGAAACTCCATATTAAAACATTGACTAAAATAGCCCCCATCCCCAGGGGGGAAAAAACCCATATGAAATAGGCTTTTCCTACTTGTGGTTTGAATATATACTCTATTTATTTTCTCTCAGATGATTTGATAATTATTTACTGTTTTGTTTCAAAGTATAAAAACATGTATTAAGTGCCCTCTTGATATACTTAACATTCTGATTTTTTTCCCCCTAGCTGATCTGAAAAGAACAATTGCTGTCCTTTTGGATGACATTTTACAACGCTTGGTGAAGCTGGAGAACAAAGTGGACTATATTGTTGTGAATGGCTCAGCCACTAACACTACCAATGGCACTAATGGGAATTTGGTGCCAGTAACCACAAATAAAAGAATAAATGCCTCGGGCAGCATTAGATAGCAGTTGAAGATCACCTTGTACTGTTACATCCACTATGGATTATATCCTATCACAGAGAAGCTTTTATATTGCTGGCTAGGAGAGAGTAATACTTTACAATAAAAGTTCAACACATTTTCAAGGAATTTGCTGGATTCATGGAACTCTAATTCTGTATATAAAATTCTAAGTGTCACTAGTTTGCTTTCAGGCAAGTCTCCCATGCTGTACTACATCCTTAAAGGGAGTTTGTCAACATGGTTGATGTAGTAAGCAGGTAGGTGATCTTTGTGTAAATGTTTTGTGTTTGAGGTCAAACTGAAACAAAAACACTAAAAGACATGAATTTGTTTTCATAAAATATTTAAGTATATAACATGTTTTCAGATAAGTAGAGAATATTGTTACAGAATTATTCTGTCATTTGTTCTCAGTAAATGTAACTGTTCAACTAAGGCTATTGGAAAATGTGCTTACTTCCAGTACTATATTTTGTTACTCAGATTATGAACAGAGAAATGAAGTATAATGTTAAAAATAGTGTTTTGAAATCATGACCCAAAGAATGTCTTCATTTGCACTATCCCTCAAAATAGAGGAACATTAATTGTTGTATATTTTTAAAAATTACATTTGTAAGTATAATCTTGAAATGGTAGCAGCCACTGTCCATAAGCTAAAGATTGGGGACAATTTAATAACAACATTAAAGTTGTTTATTTAATTTGATCTTTAAAATTTCTTACATATATTCTGAAGAATAAAAATATTTTTATGATGAAATGAAATATAACTATAGTCATGATTTTTCACATACATGAGTGTTGATTTAAAAGTTTAACCCCTTAGCTAGGTGCAGTGTTAAACACGCATAGTCACAGCTACTCAGGAGGCTAGGGCAGGAAAATTGAGAGTTCAAGGCCAACCCAGGCAACTTAATGAGACTGTCTTTAAAAAACAAAAATGAAACTTAACTCTTTGAGTATCTAAGACATAAGGAAAAGCACATGATTCCATATATGGGTAATTTTTGCTTCTATTGGTGGGACAGGAGGGGACTCAAGGACTTTTGACAGATATATATAATATAGGTATTTGTGCTGCATAAATTGCTTAGAAAGTGCTACTATGTTACATGAGTAATGAGTTTATGTTACATGAGTACCGTGCTTTATGAAAGTTTGGATTAGATATTCATCTTATACAGTGACCACTTAAAATAATATAAAGAACATTTAAATTATAAATATTGACTATCTTTTCAGGAAAACAGTGACTATATACAGCACAAGAAAACTTAAACTTGGATAATTCTAGTATAGAACAAAATATACCTTTATTTAAATTTTCCATGTAGCAAATCTGATTGCTATATGGTGCCCTGTGTTTCATAGTATTTATTCTTTATAATAACTGCTCAAGTGCAGCTAGCTTCTAGATTTAGCCTATATTGAATTTAGTTTTAGATATTGTATTGTTCATGATTACAATATGCTACCAAAAGTAGTAGCATTAATTATAATTTTTGTTGAAATAAATATGAGAAAATATTTCATGAAGATAGCTTCCCAAACTGTCTTCTCTGTACCTTTAAATGAAGAAATTAATTATATACCATAACCAGGTGAAGTTTGGAATTGTTCTCTCTTGATTAGATGTAGACATTTTTGTTTTTTGTTTTTGTTTTCAGGGATGAAATAAAATATATTATTTGTACTTAATGTGTTACATGCATTTTTCTTTAGTAGTGTTTATATATTTGATAAATGGTAGATGATTAAAAGGAATCATAATTTTGGGTTTGTGCTGGGTGTGGTGGTGCACACCTATAATCCCAGCATTCAGGAGACTAAGACAAGAGAATCAGTCTGAGTCTGAGACCAGTCTGGGCTACAAAGAGAGCTCAAGACCAGCCTGGTCTATATAGCAAGACCCTACCTCAAAAAAAAAAAAAAAAAAAAAAAAAAAAGGGGGGACTGTTTTATCAGCTCTACATAATTTTTTTGAAAGGAAGATGGAAGGTTATGCAATAGTTCCTCTTGTTTGATACCTTAGTTAGGATAACGGTTCTTAGTGTAGGGTCAGAGGGAGCAGGTCCAGGTTGTGTTAAGAAGTATATCTTACGGGGGCCGGGGATTTAGCTCAGTGGCTTAAGCACCTGCCTGGCAAACGTGAGGTCGTGAGTTCGATCCCTGGTACCAAAAAAAACCAAGAAGTAGATCCTAGACTTGTACCCTCAAATTGAAATTAACTGTTGATGGGTCAAGGCAGGGATTGAACCCAGGGCCTTGCATGTGTTAGGCAAGTACTTTACCACTGAGCTTATTACTTATTTATACTTTCAGTTAATCTCAGGTAATTATGACTTAACACAGAGGACCTCATTAAAGGTATTAACAACTTAAAACTTTCACATTTATGTTTGAGTGAGACAGGAGAGAAGGGCCCAGTTCTCCCCAAGAAGTACTTCTTAATTTCTTCTGTGGCTTCCTCACCTTACAATAACCCACTACATCAGCACCGCACGGTTGCTTTGGGAGGTGCTTCCTTCAGCCGTAGCATATTCAGTCATGGACCTGTCAGCCTCTCTTGATGATTCTGCCCCTCTGTAGCTCTCTCTCCGATCTGCAGAGGCCTGTAACTCATGACCAGTCTGTCTCTGTGCACGTGTGAGCCCTCATTTTTCCTTGGTAAGCATCCCTCCTGTGCCTTTAGCGGGTTCAGCCTATGTGCTGCTACCTCTGTGCTGCAGCGTAAGTCCTAATAAAGCCTCTGTCAGATGCTGTATTCTTCCCTATTAGCATGCTGAGCTGGTTCAGTAGGAGCTGGTAATGCCAAAGGTAGCTGACAACACTGAAAAAAGGTTTCTGGTGCTGAAAGTGGCCAGCAGTTGGTGCTTATAATACTCCAGGTAGCTGGCAGCAAGTGATGGAGAGCAATGAAGGGCAGGTGGGAGCCACCATCTCTGGTAGCCAGAGTTCCTAAGAACTGCTGAAGAAGTTGCTGGCTCTGAGCAGCAAGGAGGGCCACTGGCATTCAAAGCCGAGGCTATTAAAACTGAAAGAGCTACACTTTGCCAATATGAAATTTTTATATGAATTGGGCAGAACTCGTGGTTGATTTAGAATCCAACGTGGGGTCTGTCACTTTAGAAGCCCCAGAAAAACAGGGCACACGGTGACTGGCTCAGGAACAAGCCTAGTTTGATTTCTATCTATATGCAACCCAGAATTCATGTTAGCCAGTGACAAGAGGATCTTTGATTTTACTGTAAGCACTATATTAAACAATATTTAAACATTTCAGATAGTTACGGAGAATTTGGGTTTTATTAGTCTTCAAGAAATACTTGGCCAGGAATATAGCTCAGTGACACGGTGCTTACCTGGCAAGCATGAGGTCCTGAGTTTGATTCCTGGTACAAAACAAAACGAAACAAAACAAAACAAAACAAAACAAAACAAATTGGGTACAGTGGTGCATGCCTGTAGTCCCAGCACTCAGGAGGCTGAGGCAAGAGAATCACAGAATTTGAGACTAGCCTGAGCTACATAGTAAATTCAAGGACAACCTGACCCTGTCTAAAAAAGCAAAGACAAAAACTAATGACCTTGACTTGGATTAGGTAGGTTGTATTGAAGTCTATCTTTTCAAAGACAGAACATCTTTATGAATTTATAGAATCTGCCTCATTTCATGAATTTATACCTCAGAATCTAAAAGTATTAGTTTGCGTTGCAGCTTCTGACTTGCTGGCTTGGTTTAGATGCAAACAGTTTTCTGGTTTTAACTAAGCCCTTTGAGTTTAGTAGCTAGCAATACATTTACATTGTTTTCCCTTCTATCAAATGTCTGCTTGAAAGAGTGGGTCATGATACAATGAAAGATACAAAAACAAAACAAAAATGTTTAGGACAGAGAAAGAGATCCTTTATTAAGAAGAATCTTAACTGTTTTTAACTTTGTGAAGAGGTATAATAAATGTGTTCTTAAGAAAAATGTTTCTGTCAAAAACTATTGGATGGCCAGGGATAGAGCTTAGGGGGGTAAGTGCCTGCCTGCCAAGCTCATGGTCCTGAGTGATTTCCAGTACAAAAAACAAACAAACAAACAACCCCCCCCCCAAAAAAAACCTATTGGAGCCAGTCCCAGAAGGTTGAGGTCCATCATTATGGTCCAGAGAAGTAAAAAGGATATACACTGCTAGATGACGAAGACCCCACTCAGCACATAGCTTTCCCGCCCTACTTCTCCTTTCTCTTTTTCCTGTTTCTTTTTCTTTTTTTCCAGTGACTCAGCCTTTTATTGAAATGTAAGTTTGCATTTGGTGTGCTTGTTTGCTGTTACATGTCTGTTGACAATCTGTCAAACCATGGCTCAAACTTTCTTAATTTGAGAGCAACAAATACAGCACTCAGGTCATCTATTAGTCTGTTTCTTGTATTATATTTGATACAGTGTAAAGCTGAAAACCTGCTTACAAGCATAGGATGATCCAAACAAAGTAAGAAAAGCAGTCCCAAGTGCTTTTGTTGACTTAAAATTATTTGGCAGAGAATCCCACTTTAAGGATTTCATTTTCACAACTACCAGTTGTACTCCTTTGTTATCCTTCTACACTCTTAAAAAGTGTTGCACACAGTTCATATAATTTTTTTCCAGATAGAGCTGTCTTGAAATTTTAATAGCTCCATTTTCAGATTTCCAAAATCTAATTAGTGTAAGCTAAAAAGATCAAGTTCTTCAAAACTGGCTTTATCTGGAGCAGAAAGAAAATACAGATTTGTCTCCATCTTATGAAACTAAAAAAACAAATTCTCCTTTGCAGCTGCTGCAATGCTAGAAAATTCCTTCTACATTTCCTGGTGGCTCAAGATTGACTGCAAATGGTGAATTTTCTAAACGCATTTTTAGATTTAGAAAATATTTCAGTTACCCAATTTCAAAAATAATGCAGTTTTCTCTCAAATGTTTTGATATTACAAATCATCCTTTGTCTTCCCTGTACTTTGTGTAGTTTTTTGTTCATTGAAGTGTGGTGTAAAATCTCTTGTGACAAAAAGCCACCATACAGCACTGTAGATATCTATCCCTGTGTTCTTCCAGGCAGACACCAGTTTCAGGAGCCCCTCGCTCAGGATGTCACCAACAGCATAACACAAAATTACTGCTACCTTTGCATTATTATTCATATCTATGCTTTTTTTTTTGCTTTTGCATATCTGTGCTTTCATCCAACCACATGGAGTTAACAGCCTGCCTTTTGTAAGTCAGTGTTGAGCTGCGCTAACATCATTTGCTATGCACAAAACTTATTTTTACAGGTTTCTCTCTCTCTCTCTCTCTCTCTCCCTCTCTCTCTCTCTCTCTCTCTCTCTCTCTCTCTCTCTCTCTTTCTCTCTGTTTCTCTCTCTCTTTTCCTTTTTGAGATAGGGTCTCACTATACAGTTCAGGCTGACCTTGAGCTCATTTTATAGCCCAGGCTGGTCTCAAACTTGCAATGATCCTCCTGCCTCAGCCTCCTGAGTGCTGAGATTACAGGCATGTGCCATCACACCCAGTTTACTTTTTTCCTTTCTTAAAAAGCTCATTACACATGAGTCCCCCAGGATGGTGTTTTGAAGAACTTTAAGGTTGAGCCTGTCTATCTTCCAATATGCTGGTCCTTGAATAAACCTCTAATACTCATCACCTGAATATTGGCCTCCCAGCAGTGGGCAGCCTGGACCTTAATCCAGTAACATTTATATGATTTTTGTTTCTTTTTAATAAATAGCAGACTGGTTTTGTTGAGGTTGTGTGATGCTTAATTTTTGAAGAATCCACCAAATTGTTTTCCAGAGTGGCTGTCCCATTTTATATTCCCAGTGGTAATGTATGCAGAGTTGTATTTCTGCATCTTCATTAGCAGTCTATATGTCAGTTTTTAAAACTTTGCTCTTTTCATCCTTCGGTTAAATTATTCTAATCAGTCCTCAGTTGAAACCTAAGGGCATCCCTTTGCACCTTGTGCAAGCTCTGTCTCTCTGTGCAGTTCTTAGTGCTTTTACCTTGCAAGTTTATTTGTACTATTATTCTTTTTTTTTTTTTTTTTTGATACCGGGGACTAAACTCATGACCTTGCGCTTGCCAGGCAGGCACTTGTGCTGCTGAGCTAAGCTAAATCCCCAGCCCCTGTACTGTTATTCCTGAATTCTCAGTTTTTCCTCTTCAACTTGGACCTGACCATATTTGGATTCTTCTTCCCTGCACTGTAGCTTTGGAACTTATGCAGTAAACCGGGGCCATGATAGGGTTCAGCTCATTTTGTTTCTCTCAGGGATCACTGTTCTATGCTTCTTTTGTACTAGGTGTGAAAACTTTTATTTATTTTGTCCTGTTTTTTTTTTTTATTGTATAAGGAGAGGAGAGGTATGCTAGTTTTCTATAATTGCCATTTAAAAATGATTCCAAAGTTGGTAGGTTAAAACATCATTTATAAAAAGTAAAAAGGGCTGGGGATGTAACCGTGTGCTCAATCTCCTGTATCGAAACAAACAACCCCAAAATTCTTGAGTTCTGGGGTTCAAATATCTAAAGTCAGTTCTAGTGGCTAAAATCAAAGTGCTGGCACAACAGGGTACCTCAGGAGTTGTGTGAAGGTAAGGATGCATTTCCCACTCTTTCCAACTGCTAGAACTGTGTCCTTTGCATTCCTTGACTCACGGCTCCACTTGGCATTCCAAAGGCAGCAGTGCAACATCTAGCTTCAGCCATCACACTGTCTTCTGTGGTAAAATCTCTGTCTCTGCTAAGGACACCTGTAATTACATTTATTGTCCGTTCTATAATCCAGGATAGTCTTTGTGTAGTCAACTGCTCATGACAAAATCCCTGAGACAAACAATTTAAAGGAGGAAAGAATTTTGGCTTATGGTTTCAATCTATGGTCACTTGCCCCGTCACTTTGGACCTGAGTCAAGGTTGAACATCACGGTAGAGATATCATGGTAGATAATGTATTGTAAGAAATCTGCTCAATTTATGGTAGCTGGGGAGCAGAGGGAAAGAAAGAGAGCAAGAGTGAGAATGAGAGTGAGAGAGTGAGAAAGCACATGTGAGAGAGACAGAGACAGAGACAGACAGAGAGGTGCCAGGGTCCCAACACCCCATTGAAGGATAGACTCTAGTGACCCACTTCCTCCAGCTAAAGTTTTGCACCACCTCCTGGGAACTAAGCCTTTGGCACATGAGCATTTGAGGGGAATGACACAAGCCTTAACAGTTTTCTCAAGATCCTTAATGTAATCTGCAAAATCTCTTGTCATATGAGTAACATTCACAGGTTCTAGGGATCTGTGCTTGGATACTGTGTATGAGTGTGTGTGTGGTCATTATTTATCCTACAATGGAGGGTAAATATAGTCCTCCTTTCTGCACATCATGGGTGGAAGTAGAAGTTGTCGTTTCAACTATCATTGGCTTCTTAAAAAATGTGACAGCTGGTAGTGTGGCTCAGTGGCAACTGCATGTTAGTGCACATAAGGCTCCAGCACCAAAGCAATACCAAAAGAAAAGTGTGTTTTTTGAACTGTGATCAAATCAAATTGAATTGTGATCAAACCAATGTGGCTTTTGTAGTGGAAATCTTGCCAGACCTATGCTGAAATTGTATCTCTGCAGTGATCTTGTATTTACTTTCTGCTAGGTAACCTGGTAGTGTTATTGGGATTGATTTTTATCTTTTGACTTATGAATTAAAAAAAAAAACAGCCAGTTACCATGAATTTCAGCGCCAAGCCCCTGTGGTATCAGGGTCATGACTGTAAAAGTAAGAGTAGACCTACGCTCCACCACCTTTAACTAGAATTTTCTTTGAGGAAAACTAGCTTTCTCAGCCTCTTCTGCTGCTAAATTCATATTCCTAATCTTCTGACCTTGCACAGCCTCATAACTGAAGTCCCTTGTTTACTGAGATGGATATACATTCCCATTCTATTTCACAGTGGCCTCTGCTTCTGTTCATTCCTCTATTCTGATCTCTGATTTTTGTACTTGCCTATCATTTAGGTCCTAATTCCGTGTTTTCTATGATTACACCTGATCAGATGGACCTCAGTATTGCCTGAACTCTGTTTTATTTCTTGGGGTCTAACCTTACATAAAATTCTTAATGCTGTGTGTCAATTCTACTGCCCTAGTCAACTTTGTGGGTTTTTTCTTTTGTTTGTTTGTTTTCTTTTTGAGACAGGCTCTTGCTATGTAGTTCAGGCTGACCTTAAACTCATCATGTAGCCTCGGCTGGCCTTGAGCTTGCCATGATCCTCCTGACTCTGCCTCCTGAGTGCTGGGATTACAGAGTGCCATCATGTCAACTTCTGCTCTACTTACTGCTTCAATACCTTTTCTTTTCTACTTAGTTCCCCAACATCTACTTGTCAGTCTCTTCTAAGTTATAAGCTTCATATTTTACTGGAACACAAGCAATTAGGAAGAGCTTCTACATGTTTAAACATATGTGATGTACTTTCCCCTTTACCTATACAGTATATTCTCTAACTTTCCTTTTCTTATATTAGCTAACTGTCCTTGTTCTTGACAAAGGCCAATATTTCCAGTTGACCCTCTGTTTTCAGCAGCATGAACTTTGCTCATTGGAATCCAAATATGCTACAGTATTCATCTCTCTTCCCCCCCAAAACCAAAATGAACACAAAACAAAAAGGAACCCAACACTTTTCTGAATCTATATTCTCCTTCAGCTACTGCCCCTGGATTTATCTATTGTTTATAACAAATTACCACAAAATAACTAGAAGTTTAAAACGTAACTCACTTAGCTTACAATTTGTCACAATAGGGATCCAGGCACAGGTTAGCCAGGTCTTCTTATCCAGTGTTTCACAGTTGCAATCAAGGTGTTATCCAGGTTTGGGGTCTCTTCTGAAGGCTTGACTTCCACACTCGGGTCACCATTGGCAGGGATCATTGCCTTCAGGGCTTGTGGACTGAGGACTTCAGTTCTTTGTTGGCTGCTCACCAGAGATTGTCCTGGGTTCCTTAATATGTCAGACTTCCAGTTTGACAGCTTGCTTCAATGAACTATAAGCCACGTAGGCAACAGAGAAGTCTGCAAACAAGATGGCAGTCACAGTCTTATAGTCTAATCACAGAAGTGACATCTCCTAATTGTTGACATATTCTATTGGTTATAAGCATACTATGTTGAAGAGATGAATTATGCAAGGTTGTAAATACCATAAAGTGAGCTTTGGGGCTGTCTTAGAGGCTGCTTACCACAGTGACATCCATCTGCTACTAGTTAGTTCTTCCTCTCCCATGTTTCATTCCAGAATCCATTGTAATCACTGCTCTACCGCAATTACTTCCAGTGACTTCACATTGCCAAATCCATGGCTAATTCTGTCAACTGTCTTGAACTATTTGAACAGCATTAGTACAGTTACTCATTCTCTCCCTTAAAAAAAGAAAGGCAAAAAACCAAACCATGATCAAGAGATGGAGTGAGGCTGGTGTGGCAGTGCATACCCATAAGCCCAGCACTGGGGAAGCTGAGGCAAGAGGATTGTCATGGGTTCAAGGCAGCCTGCTACATAGTGAGTTCAAAGGCCAGCTCACACTGTGTAGCAAGACCTTGTCGCAAACAAACAAAACCCCCCGAACGGTTTGGAGTAGGGGAGGGAGAGGAAAGGAAGCAAAAAAGATTAAGATGTGTTATATAGATGCACCAGCTGCTCATGATGAATGTAACCGCTATGTACTACAAACATGTACTAATAAAAATTTAAAATTTAAAAAATAAGAAAATTACAAAAAAGTCCAAATTTACACAAAAGTAGGAAGAGTACTTTGCCGCTCTCATGTGCTCATCATCTACTTTTAGTAGTTGTCAACATTTTGCTATACTTGTCTCAGAAGTCACCACCAACCCTTTATTTTTGTTTCTAATTTGTTTACTTTTTGCTGGTTGTTTTTTTTTTTTTTTTTGTCTTTTTTCAGACAGGGTCTTGCTATACAGTTCAGGGTGGCCTTGGGCTCACTTTGTAGCCCAGATTGGTCTTGACCTTGCAACGATCCTCCTGCCTCAGCCTCCTGAGTGCTGTGATTACAAGAGTGCACCACTATGCCCAGCTTGCTGAAGTTTAAAACCAAATCTTAAATGACATATTTGATATTTTACTCCTAACTACTTCGTTATGCTTTAAAAGACAAGGAGTTTTTCTTACATAATATCAAAGTCATTTTCATACCATTATGGTGAAATTATACTCAGATTTATGATCTTGTAGGATCTGCTTTGAATTTGTGATGTTTTTTGTTTTGTTTTGCAAATTGAACCCAGGGCCTCACACATGCTAGGCAAGTAAGTGGTTTACCACTGAGTTACGTTCTCAGCCCTGAAGTAAACATTTCTTAAAGCTTAATACAAGCTGGGTCTGGTGGCATACATTTGTAATTCTAGCTACTTGGGAGTAGGAAGCAGGAGGATTGTGAATACCAGGCCAGACTGGGCAATTAAGTGAGATTGTATCTTGAAATAAGAGACAAAAAGCGCTGTGCTTGTAGCCTAGCATATACTTTAGCTGTGTGAGACCCTGGGTTCAGTCCCTAGTACTGGAAAAGAAAAGAGGAGGGAAGGGAAGAAGAGGATGAGGAAGAAGAAGAGGAAGAAGGGGAAGAGGAAAAGGAGGAAGAGGAGGTGGAGGAGATGACAATTTAATACAGGCCAAGCAGATTTCCCTGATTATCTCAAAAATGGAATTTTGACTTAGACAACTGAAATTTATTTTCTCAGTGTTCTGGAGGCCAGAAATCCAAGGTCAGAGCATCAGCAAAGATGGTGCTGGAGAACTCTTTCTGGCTTGCAGATGGCCATGAGTCCTTACATGGGGGAAGTAGTTCTGAGATTCTTTAAGATCTGTTTATCTTCCATTTACTCTTTTTTTTTTTCCATTTACCTTTCAAGAAACCAGGTCAGTGGTCCTGCAGAACATTCTGATTGCTTACTTGTAATGTTTTATTTGTTCCTGTGTCCATTCTGGTTCCTATAGTCTAGAAGTTAGGTTGATAGACACTTGATTAATTTCAATGCTTTGACAAGAACATGCCATAAATAATGGTAATGTGCTTCATATTATTTTAAGTGCTGTATAGTTTTATAGCAGAAAATGCCACCCAGCCAGTATACTTTGGTTACCCAGGTGACAGTTCTTGTTCCAGTTCTGGTTGCTTCTATCTCTTAGAAATGGCTGGTCACTGTGATGCATAGTGGGTCACTGTGATGCATAGTGGGTCACTATGATGCATACTGTAAGAACCAATCAAAGACAGCCAAGTGGTCTATCTCTGTACCCCTTCCTCTGCTACTCCATAAAAACCTCCTTCTTGGGGCCTTCAAGGCATGATATTTTGGGAATGATCCCAGTCAGTGCTGATTGACATCAGTAAATCTGCTTCCAAATCCTGGGTGTCATTTTGGTGTTTTTGCTTGCCTTTGCAGATCCAGATTATCTCATTATAGTAATACTTAGATTGTTCAGGAGGTGACATACTAATTTCATTATTGTAAAATTACTAATCAATGTTTCATGTATGAGTTTTAGTATCTATTGATGACCATGCCTTAGGATTGCAATATAGTAGTTTTCTTTCTTTCTTTCTTTCTTTCTTTCTTTCTTTCTTTCTTTCTTTCTTTCTTTCTTTCTTTCTTTCTTTCTTTCTTTCTTTCATGTGTGTGGTATCCAAGATGAAACCAAGGCCTTCACACTGAGCTAAAATTACATGCCTGTAAACCTAGCACTTTGGAAGGCTGAGGCAAGATTGTAACTTTGAGACCAACCTGGGGCAACTTATTGATTTAGCAAGATCCTGTCTCAAAATAAAGGGCCAGGAATTTAGCTCAGTAGCATAAGTGCCTGCCTGGAAAGTGCAAAGTTACGAGTTTGATCCCTGGTACAAAAAAATAAATAAATAAAAATTAAAAAGGGCTTGTATGGAGCTCAGCAGAAAGGTCTTTTTATTCAATTCCCAGTATCAGAAAAATAGAACAAAACAAAAATTTAGAAGCAAGGAGATTTTTTTTTTTCTGAATGAATTTGTTTTTCTATTTTATTTTCAAAC
The DNA here is from genome assembly GCA_004027295.1 of Dolichotis patagonum. Lineage (NCBI taxonomy): Eukaryota > Metazoa > Chordata > Mammalia > Rodentia > Caviidae > Dolichotis > Dolichotis patagonum. Next base: position 34,779 of record PVJX010013915.1, read on the forward strand.
AGTCTGGAACATAGAGTATTTCTTTCAAAATTTAAAAGACACCAACATGACATATAGCAATTTGGATTGTGAAGCTCTGGCAGGCAATATTGAAAAATCAGGTCTAATCCTCTATTAAGACCCCTTCACCAAGATTTTAAGTATAACCCCAGTAGGGTTTTTGTATTTTATTGTGTACTTCTTTATCAAATATTTGCTAAATGTGTAGTGAATGGCAACACTACAGCAGCTATTAAAGATTATACAATTATAATTTATCTGGCTGTGATGATGCATCTCCAGTAATCTTGGCACTCTGAGATGCTGAGGCAGGAGGACTGTAAATTTGAGCTGAGTGTGGGAAATTTAGTGACTTAACAAGACCCTACCTCAAAATTAAAAATAAAAAAGGGCTGGGAGTGAAGCTCAGTGTGAAGGCCCGGGGTTCAATCCCTTCTACCGCATCCATCCAGCTGTTTATCTATTCCTCTGTTTGTTGTGGTGTGACTTTGAAACATCATCCCACAAAACTCATTCACTAAAAACTTGATTGCCGGATGATGGGATTTTGGGGTGCAATTTGATGAAGGGTTCTAATTTATCAAGTGGATTAATCAATTGAGATCACAATTTGTTAGAACTATCGAGAGGTCTAGAAAACAGGATGTGGGGCCTAGTTGAAGGCAGTGGATAAGAGGGCTGTGACGTTGGGGTCTATATCTGGTCTCCAGCCCCTTTCTCTTGAGGGCTCCCATCCTTCTGCTTTCCTGGTTGCTATGAGCTGAGTGGTGTTCTACTGCCAGGCTCTTCCACCATACTGCTGCCTCAGTACAGATCTAAAAGCAACCAATCATGGATTGAAACCTCTGAAATCGTGAGCTGAAATAAAAAGTTTTCCTCCTTTAAAGCTGTTTATATGAGGTATTTGGTCACAGAGATGAAAAGTTGACTAATCCTATGCTTTTCTGAGTGCTAACTAAATATCAAGCAAGTGCTTTATAGGGGTTATCTCAATTAACTTTCATAAAAGAGGTACTTCTATTATTCTCAATACATAAATGGGGAAACAGAAGCTTTCCAAAGGATTTTCAAAAAGTTCACCACTCCAGGGGTGAGAATAACAGTAAACATAATATAAAGTGCTAAATGCTCCAACAGACAGTGCCCAGGAATTGTCTTTAGGGTGCTGCACTGAGGGAAGGTCTCCAGCGCACAGGATGCTTGTCCTGAATTTGAAAAGTAGAGTGCAGTTTTTAGGATGGAGGTAAATAGTTGGAAATATTGCTAGTATATACGTTGACACTGAAATCTGAAATGATTTGAATATAAGTGAAAATTTTCCTTAAGCAGCTGATTTATTTATTATATACCACACATTCTGTATTTCCTTATTGTTATGGTTTAGATCTAAAATAGCCCTCAAAACCTCATGTGTTTGGAAGGTGATTGGATTATGTGGCCGTATTGTTGATTTGCTATTAGGAAGCAGCCTCTGGTTGGAAGAGGTGGGTCTCTGGGTGTGACCTGGAAAGGTTTATCTCTCTCTTCCTGGCTCCTCCTTCTCCCTCTGTTTCACAGTTGCCTTGTTGTGAGCAGTTTTCTCCTACTGGCAGGTCCTCTCACTATGCCACTTCTATCCTGGAGTCAGCTGATATAGACTCCAACTTCTAAAAAAAAAAGTGAGCTAAAATAAATCTCTTCTCCTTTATTTTGTTGGTGTCAGGTATTAAAGTCCCAGTAGTGGCAAAGTGACTAAGACACTTATTTATATGAAGATTCTCTTTGGACCATAAAGGATCAACTGCTTGAATTATTACTAGGTGACCTGGAGTGCTGGGAGGGTTTGGTAGAATAGGCATAGTGTGTAGAACTTTGTGTCCTAAGTTTGGATCTTAACTGCAGGTTTTCAGGGCGAGATACCATCCTGATATAGTAGTTAAGACAGCAAATGCTGGGTTGGAGATATTGTTCAGTGGTAGAGAGAGCTTGCCAAATGTGTATGAAGGCCTGGATTCATCCTGTTGTAGTCAGAGTTTACAAGGGAGTGGATTTAATATAGGACACATTGTTTATAGTATTATTTTATAATATTCACCCAAAGAGTCAAATGCAAAAGTGAGGGAGCTCTGTCCACATACCAGAGATGCAAAGAATCTAGCTGAAGGCCTGGATCCCACAGCAGTGTCCTGCATGAGTCTAGCTGAAGACCTAGAGCCCATGGCAATGTCCTCCACAAGTCCAGCTGGAGGCCTAGAGCCCATGACAATGTCTTGTGCAAGTCTGTTTCAAGGATCTGCACTGGGATGGCCCATTGCAGTGATGGAAGTTAGAAAGTCTGTGCCAGTGGGATGCAGGATCTGTGCTAGCAGACTGAGGGATCTGTACGGGAGCCAGGAAGTGATGCTCAAGGTAAGGACCAGAGCTCCCCTGAAAAGAGCTGCAGACATCCTTAGAAACAAGGAGGACCTGAGCTCCTCTGATGATGATAACAGCCAACTTTAGTATCAGAAAGCCAGTGTGACAAGCTTATCCAGGAGGATCACCAGCACCATCTGCCCCTCCAGTTCTCTTTTTATGCTGTTGGCAATGATCCTCAGGTGGGCCATCCATAACCAGTACCACACTGATTCAGTTTAGCTGGGTGTTATAAGTTGACCATTGGTTAATCCATCACACATCCCACAACCAAAACAGCCACCATCCTCACAAACAAACAAACAAACAAACATTACTAAGAAGACTTTACACTTCAAGGTGGATGCAAAAGCCTCCATATGATCTCATGAATGTATTCAACATAAAACACCTAAGACGTACATACAAGGATATTAGACAGTTCAAAGGTGAGCTATGGCAAGACCTTGTGAATGGCCAACCAAATGCATGTTATTAGCCCAATAGACTTTTTAAACCCTCTCCTTGACTACTTGTGTCATAGAGCTTATAAACCCAAGCTTGCTTTCTCAGCCTTTTTTCTACCTGTGGATGGTCATGCGACATAGTCCTGATGAATGAAACATACTGAAAATCTCTTTTTTTCCTCTTTTTTAAGTTTTAAGAGACTAAAACCAAACAAAATAAAACAGAATAAAATCAATCAAAAACAAAACAGTGAAAGTAATACAGAACTTCAAAACAAGAAAATGGGAAATCAACAATGGCTGCCATAATGCTTCTTGTTATTTTCAAAACAGCTGTTCATACCATCAGACATATTAAAATCAAACCAAATAAAACAGAAGAAAATCAATCAAAACAAAATAGTGAAAGAGATATAGCATTTCAAAACAAGATAATAGGAAATCAACAATGGCTACCATAATGCCTCTTCTATCTTCAAAATAGCTGCCCATACCATCAGATATAATAAAATCAAATAATGTAGAACAGAATAAACCAATCAAAACAAAACAATAAAATAATACAGTACTTTAACATAAATTAATAGGGAATTAACAATGGCTACCACCTTCCCTTTATAGACATTTCTTCCCTTTTCACTTTCACAATATCCATTTTACATTTTGGATCCCACTAACTCTTTCAGTTTTTTATACTAGGGAGACAACACAATGCTCAATGAGTCCGAACCATTTCACTCAAAAGCATGATCACAAGTTGCATCCATTTACCTACAAGAGACTTGTGATTATCTTTCTTTATAGCTGGGTAGCTTTCCATTGTATAAAAATCTTTCTTATCTGTTCTGCTGTTGATGGGTAAGCCATCCCTGCTTTTTTCGGGTTCCCTGCCACATGGAGCATTGTTTTCTCTCCTTTGACTTTCAACCTATGAATTTCCTTTCGAGTTAATGTTTCTTGTATACTGCATATTGATGAATCTTGTTTCTTGATGCATTCTGCCTGTATTTCTTTTTATTGGTGAATTGAGGCCATCTACATTAATGGTTATTGCCAACATGCACTGGTTCATCTCTTTCATGCTTTTTTTCCTGGGGTTGGCTTCCTACTTTTACCCTCCATTCAGTTGTCTGCCCTGCTGGGTGATGCAACTTTGCTGCTGTTCCTGAGACTGTGGTCATTTTTCCTCTCTCTCTAGAATATCCTTCAGTACTCCTTGTAGGGTTGGCTTGGTAGTCATGAATTCCTTCAGTTGTTCTTTGTCATGGAAGTATCTTATTTCTCCATTAATTCTGAAATACAGTTTTGCAGGATAGATCAATCTGGGTTGGAAGTTGTTTTCTTTCAGGATTTGAAACACTTCACTCCAAGCTCTTCTTGATGGTTTGTGTTGACAAGTCTGCTGTGATTCTGATTGGTTTTCCTTTATAGGTGATCTGTTCTTTTTCTCTAACAGTGTTTAGTATTCTGTTCTTGTGCTGAATTTCTGGGATCTTATTATTATATGACTGGGTGTAGATTTATTTTGGTTATGGCAAGTTGGAGTCCTGTATGCTTCATTTATCTGAATGTCAGGCCCTTTTCCCATGTTTGGGAAGTTCTCAACTATTATGTCTGTAAATAGTCTCTTTATGTCATTTGTTGTTGACTCCTGCTTTTTTTGTGACACCTGGCATTCTTAAATTATGCTTCTTTGCGTCATCTTGCAGCCATTGAATTGTTATTTCCTGGTTCTTTGTTATTTTTAAGGATCTTTCCTTTTGTGATCACTAACTGCTATCCTGTCTTCAAGATCTGAAGTTTATCTTCAGTTTCTTTCAAGCAGTTTTGCCAGCTTTCAATGGATTTTTTAATTTTCTAGATATCTCTTTGATTCTGTTTCATGCATTCCAATTCTTCTCTATGTTGTTCATTCAAAGTTTCCCTCATTCTCCTATGTGCCTCTTTTTTTCTGTCTTCTTTAGATATACTGAGCAACCCTTTTATTATGTTTGTCATTTCTTCTTTTACTTGAGATATTATTTCTAATCTGATTTCTGTTTTTTTTTTTTTTTGGTACCGGGGATCGAACTCAAAATCTGATTTCTTTTACAGCCCCATGAAGTAGTTTCTTTACTTCAGTTGCCATTATTCCAGAAATTTCAAATGTGCAACTTCTGCTTTCTTCCATGTCCATTTCTCTGGAAGCCAGAGATCGCCTTCTGCTCCTTCATCTTGACATTTTCCTGGGTTCCTCCAGACCAGTGGGTTGTGGGGTCCCAGGTGCTTCCCATATTGGCTTCCCATCCATGGTGTAGGGAGATGGGTTAGCCATCTGGGTTTTTCCTATCCCAGGTTCTCCAGGAGGTGGTGGGGTGCAGGGCGGGTTTCTTTAGAGACTTGGGGATTTTCCAAGGGAGGCTGGCTGCTTCTCCTGGCTTGCACTGGATACCCACCTGAGAGTCCAGATGACAGCTGGTATGCACTCAGGGGTTGGGCTGGCTGCTTTCTTCCTGCCCATTCTGGCTATCTGCAGGAGAGCGCTGATGGCAGCTGGAGTGCATGCGGGGGCTGGGCTGGCTGCTTTCTTTCTTTTTTTTTTTTAAATTAAAATTTTTTTTTAAATTTTATTTTAAAAGGGGGCAAAATTAAACACAACAAAACAGAACAGAATGGGGCATAAGAAACCATAAATTTCAAAACTAGACAACCAGAGATCTTCACTATCTGTCATATTGTCTCTTGTTTTCTTCCAAATGGTTGTCCTTATCCTTGCATATGGAGAGCTCATACTAAATAACATGGCCAATCTTTTCACAAGATGTGTAGTTCACTGGCTCCCACTTGCTAGGCAGGGGGGAGGGGGAGGGGGAACTCAGGATGGGGGACAGGACGACATGAGATGTCTGATTCTCAGCCCACATGCAGGCAGGATTACAGTCGCCCCCCAGAGACGGAAGAGTTCCTTGTTCTCCCGGCACCCCAAGTCATCCGCATGGTGCAGGTCACGATGTGCCAGGGTCTCTCTCCATGGGGCCGCCCCCCAGAAAGGGGAAGAGTTCCTTGTTCTCCCGGCACCCGGAGTCAGCTGCACGGTGCAGGTCCTGATGCGCCCTGAAGCAAGGCCAGCAGAGGGCTGGCTGCTTTCTCCTGGCCTGTGCTGGCTACCCATGGAGATGGCAGATGGAGTCCTGAAAAGCTTTTGCAGGTAGGTTTTTTTTTTTTTTTTTTTTTTCCTTTTGGAAATAGGGTTTCACTATGCAGTTCAGGCTGGCCTTGACCTTACTTTGTAACCCAGGTTGGCCTCGAACCCACTGCTCAGCCTCCCGAGTACTGGGATTACAGGTGTGCATCACCATACCTGTTTTTTTTTTTTTCAGGCAGTTTTTAAGGACAACTTGCTTGATAAAAGGAACAGTTGACCTTTTCCCTTTCTTAAATTTGGATATAATTTCTTAAGCTGTTTTCTCTCACAATTGATCCCAGTGCTACCTACCTTCTATTTCTATAAAGTAAAAAAAAATTTGTATTTAAGCAAGTCAGTCAGGCTATTCTGTTATTTGCAGAAGGCATTCCTAAGATGAATCATTGCACAATGTTTATGATTTCTATCTTATAAAGTTTTATGAAGAGTAAATATATAAAATGTCTATCATTTGCCTACACAATTTTCAAGTCCTCTGTCCATTCTTCCTCCTGGGTCCATTTAGCCATTCCTGGGAGGAAATTACAATTTGATTATGCATCTTATTAGAGGTCAGACTTTTATAAAAGTCAGGATAACATTTTCTACTTGGCTCTGTATTCTTAATTTGTCATGCCCAATACTTTTGTTGACTTCTTTGCCTAGCAGCGTTTACTGCTTCTGAATCTCCCAGGAAGAGTCTACAAGTGTGCAAAGCTATTTTAATCATTTCCCTCTGGATTCATTAAATACCACTTGTCCACATGAACATTTCCCTGCTGCTTTTCTTTTCTTTTCTTTTCTTTTCTTTTCTTTCTTTTTTTCTTCTTCCCTGCCGCTTTTCTATAAGCTCACTGAGGCTGGCATTTCCTGCTATTTATCTTTGTTAGTTTAGCTGTTGCCTAAAAGCTGGACCAGGTGCTGAGAAAGCAATAAAACTAGTAACAACAAACCATGGTTGTGATTGAAGAGCGCTGGATGGTGAGTTCTCTCCTGAAAGGCGAACTTGATTTCAGAATCACTCTTTTATCTGATGGCTGGACACTTACTATACTTAAAAAGTCTCTATAAAATGCACATATGTCTGGTAGACTTCAAAGCTTATTAGATTATGGTTGCATTGTTATAATAGTTAATAAAAATAGAGAGAAAGCCAAAGTAGGAATAGAGACTGCCTGAATAAAAGCATAACTTCAGATGAGAAAAGAAGAGACTTAAAGGGAGGGACACCAAAATAATACATCTACATAGTATTTTACTTTTTGGATCTGAAATATAGAAGAAAGTACTTTTAAAGTACTGAAGTTCAATGGGTTTTCTTACTCTTTGCTTATATTGTCTCTCAGATGACTTAAACAGGCCTGTCTCAGATGTTACAGGTTTGGATCCAGACCATTGCAATATAATGAATATTGTGATAATGTAAATTGCATGAATGTATTTTGGTTTCCAAGTGCATCTAATAATTATGTTTATATTATGCTGAAGTCTATTGAGTGTACAGTAACATTATGTACTGCTTCATGGACAAACTTGATGTAGTATTTTAATGAAATCTTTTGTTGACATTTCAACAGTGTCCTAGTATTTTCACCAGGAGTAGATTTTATTGCCAAAAAACAACTTTCTTTGCTCATTTGTGAGAAGCAATCCCTCATCCACTAAATTTCATCATGAGATCTTAGGAAATTTGGTCACATTGTCAGGCTCTACTTGTAATTTTAGTTCACTTGCTATATGACCACAAATTTATTCATCTCCTCCATTGAAGTCTTGAATCCCTCAAAGTCATCCATGAAGCTTGGAATCAGCTTCTTTCAAATTCCCATTAATGGTGATATTTTGACCCTGTATGGATCATGAAGGTTCTTAATGGTTTTAAAAGGCCAAATTTTGGGATTGAAGACAAGATGGTGGACTGGTAGGTAGCAGGAGAGAGACCCTCTCTGAGAGAGACAGCTCAAATGCCAGAATAAAACACCCTGGAGAGACCCAAACAGATAGAGATGGACTCTCACAACCCAGGAAAAAACTAAAGTGCAAAAAAACCGCTCGAATATGAGGTCCTGGGACTACCATTAGAGAAGCTAAGATCAGCAAGCACAGCGCCCTCCTCGAGCCACCTGAATTCCTGCCCGACCTGAACAAGCGATCCGCACCAAAGTGACTGGCTTGAGCCGCCGGAGCGAGAGCTGAACAGCTCGGTGTGCAGGTTGCCTGGACCGGCCCTGCACTCGACCCACCCAGAGGCACTGTGAATTCCCACTGCAGCCGCACTGAAGTCAGAGGTCGGGGAGCCCTGCAGTTCTCGGGGACTGGCATCAACACGCGGTGAGTGATGGGAATAAGACCCTCCCACGGGAAAGGGGAAACCGACTGGAGGACATGTTGGATTTGGGCAGGACAGCCCTAACTCCATAAGGAAGTGGCTTCAGCTGGTTGCTCCCCTCACCCAGCAGATTGGTGGAATCTGCTTGGATTAGGCCGTGCCCCTGGCGGGGACCCAGTGAGTTGCTACAATATTACTTTCCTGAGATCAGTGCACACTGATGCAGTGAAGGCCTGCAAAGGTTGACTGGCCCAGAAGGGAGGAGCTAGGGCACACTGCCCATGGGTGAACTCTAATCTCTGATAACCTATTGAAGATGGCTAAAGCTCCTAGCCTGCGCCCTCTAGAGGAGCCTTAACCAATAAGAAAAAGGTCTGGGCATTACGCTATACACTTGTATGGAAGGAACCAAAAACATGATGAAAGGGAGAAATAAGAAAACACTCCCAGCCCTCAACCCTGAGAACATTGATCCGGGAGAGGTAAATACAAAAGAGATTGAGGGCAGCAAAAATGCAACATCAAACACAGTGTTAGTGGACATAAAGAGATATCTTCAGGACCTCGTAAGTGGGACCAAAACTGAAATATTAATTCAAATTAAACAAGAGATGAGTAGATTAATAACAGAAGGGCTGGGCACCTCTCAAGAAGACACAGACAGAAGAATGGAGGAACACAAATGGAGAGAAAAAGTTAATGAAGAATTCAGAAAAAACCTAGAATTTATGAAGCAGATTCAAAGGGATTATCAGGACACTAAAGACTCGATAGAAAGCTGGCAAAACTGCTTGAAAGAAACCAAAGATAGACTATCAAAAATTGAACACAGGCTTGCAATGTGGGGTCATGAAAGGGAAGATCTCTTAAAAATAACAAGGGGGCAGGCAGTAAAGATACAAAGACTGGAAGATGACAAGAGGATCTATAACTTAAGAATAAAGTATGCGAATGAAGAAGCAGGAATCAAACCAGAGGAATTACAAAGGCTATTCACAGCAATTATTAAGGAAAATTTCCCAAGCATAGAAAAAAAGAAATGATATGCAGAGGTATGAAGCATACAGAACTCCAGCCACCTATAACCCAAACAGAGCTACACCCAGACACATAATAATCAAGATCCCAGAAATTCAATATAAGAACAGAATATTAAAAGCCTTCAGAGAAAAGAAACAGATCACCTATAAAGGAAAACCCATCAAAATCACAGCAGACTTCTCGACGCAGACCATCAGGTCAAGAAGAGCTTGGAGTAAAGTAATTCAAGTGCTGAAGGAGAACAGTCTCCAGCCCAGATTGATGTATCCTGCAAAATTCTCTCTAGAAATTAATGGAGAAAAAGATGCTTCCATGACAAAGAGGAACTAGGAGAATTTGTGACCACCAGTCCAACCCTACAAAAAATACTGAAGGACATTCTAGGGAAAGAGAACAAGAATATGAGCATTTCAGGAACAGTGGCAGAGAGGCCTCAGTGAACGAGGCAGACAGTGGAGTGGAAGAGAAAAATAGACTATCAATGGCAGAAAAATAGAATAGCAGAAATGAGGCAGAGAAGATTGGCTATAATCTCTAGCATAGAGGGCCTTGAAATACTAACAGTGAGAAACACAGGCAGAGTAGATCGGGAGATAAGGTCCATTGAGATGCTCTATATAGGGAGGCAGTGGGACCCAAAACAAGCAGTGCACCCCATGGGAGTGAAAGGGGAGGAATTGTCTAAAAAATGAAGGCAGAGGATACTGTTAATGGGGTAACAAGATTTAAAATTTACATTATTCTCATCACTCTGCTTGGATGGATTACGTGCTGTTCCAGTTTTTCTACTTACACTAGGCTTGAGGACATGTTCAACTATCCCAAAAATAAGAGGACATATTATGGTACTCATCCCTAATTTTCCTATCAACTTAATCTGAAGCCCTTTATAACTTACACTGTCTTACTATGACTGATCTTATTTGAATCTGGTTTGTTAGATTGCTACTTTGTATTGACTGATTGTATTTAAATCTGTTATGATGGATAGCATCAAGTCTAAGTGTATAGGCAACTACACTGAAGATGACAAGATTCACTAAGATACCCACTCTGGTTTGATTATTGCTTGCTTTTGAAGTCTTATAATATCTCCAATGCTTCGTTTTTATTAATGTTGTTATACACTGCTGAGACACCATGGTAACCATTGTAGATCACCTTGCATTGTGGTTTTATGTGACTTTTCTGCCTCATGCTTTTCTAGGAATTGTTTGGTTTTACCTTGCTTTGTTTTGTTTTTCCTGCTAATACAGAAATGATAGATATACGTGTAGAGACTCATGCAGGTGTAGAGCTTATAAACAGTTTACAAGAACCAACTATATAACACATGTTGAAATGAACAACTACTTTTAAGAAAAAGAGACATTACAATACCCAGTGCTGATTCCATAATGTCGTGATGTGAAGTCCAGCAAAACTATCACTTTTTGTTCAAAGTGATCTTAGCTTGCTTTTCCTTGTTTAAGTTCAACACACATTAAGGTATGGACATCTGTTTTGAGAAAAATGAGAGACACTATGACAGCCTTTCTTGGCTTCCCTAATGTCTGGTCTTGAGGACTTGAAATGCCCTCCTCATCCTGCTCAGATCAATTCCATACTAGGTTGTTTCATGTGAATTCCCTGTATGTGACAATCTGGACAACTATTTGGAAGAAAACAATGGTCAATAATGATAGAGAGTGAATATCACCCATTGTCTAGTTTTGAAATTTTTGTCTCTTACATTGCTTTCTTGTGATCCGCTTTGCTCTGTTTTGTTGTGTTTAATTCTACCCTTTTGATATAATTGCATGTATAATTGCATGGGTAAGATGGATGACCATATTGCTGTTTTTGTCAGATTGTGGAGCAGAACTGTTAACAGTCTCACTGTTTGAATGTCTACTTTACATGTTTTAACTTTGTAAATTGAACAACTATTTCCAAGAAGTCAGTATGTAATTTGTCAAGCAATAATTTTTTAGGTTTTTTTGTTGTTGTTCTTTTCCTTTTTTCCT
>PVJX010013916.1:0-46218 GCA_004027295.1 Dolichotis patagonum
TTTTTTTTGGTACCAGGGATCAAACTCACAACCTCGCACTTGCCAGGCAGGTGCTTATGAGCTAAATTAAATGTCTGGCAGGAAGATCTCTTGAGCCCAGGAGTTCAGGACCAGCCTGGGTAACACAGGGACACGGTCTCAAAAATACACACAGCCAGGTGTGGTGGTGCACACCTGTGACCCTAGCACTTTGATGGCTGAGACAGGAGAATCTTTGGTGAGTTTGAGGCCAGCCTGGGCTCCATAGCCAGGCACTATCTCAAAACCACCCGCCTCACGAAAACAAAACAACAACAACAACAAAAAAAACACAGCCAGGAGCACGCAGCTATCACTGGGGATGGGACAGTGCCCTTGGGGACTGAGCCCTGCACGTAGCTGGGGTCACAGTGGACTGTGGGACTCGCCACAGAGCGGTGATGTTGCTCACGGGGGACCTGGGTTCTGGTGCCAGAGTGCGATGTGAGGGCACGGTGGAGGACGCAGCTGGACCCTGTGCCTCTCTGTTCTCTGGCCCAGACCTGGGTTTCCCTGTTGTCCCCAAAATGGGCTTCCCAGCTGCTCTCCCACCTTGAGATGCCGCTGCAAGGGTGTGTCCCGGGTCTTTGGCCCAGATCCCCCCGCCGGTCCCGCCTGGCCCACAGGCCTCCGTCGCCCAGCCTCGCCTTCCTCTCCCCGTAGGATCCCAGGATATGCAGGTCCAAGTGGTCCCCGAGGTGCGGGGCCAGCTGGGTAACACCGTGGAGCTGCCGTGTCACCTGCTGCCGCACACCCAGGACGTGAACGTCACGCAGGTGACCTGGCACCGCCTGAACGGAGTCTCAGTGGCCGCCTTCCACCCCAACTTCGGCACCCACTTCCCCAACCAGCAGGCCAGCCAGGAGCGGCTGGCCTTCGTCAGAGCCGGCCAGGGCGCCAAGGCCAACTTGTACGACGCCACTCTGGCCATCCGAGACCTGCGCCTGGAGGACGAGGGCAACTACACCTGCGAGTTCGCCACCTTCCCCAAGGGCACCCGCTCGGGGGTCACCCTGCTCCGAGTCATCGGTAAGCAGCGGGGTGCTTCGCAGGAGCACCCCCTCCCCGTGTGTCTTTCCCCATCCAGTCCCTGCACAAGGCTGGCTCTTCCTGTGACATCACTGGGTCGGCAGGTGTTCATTAAGCACCTACTGTGTGCCAGGTGCGTCTCGGGTGCTGAGGGTACAGCAGGCAGTGGTGCTTGGTCACACATTTTTATTGAGCACCTACTAGGTGCTTTCCGAGGTTTTCAGGGAGAAGCACTTAGACAGAACTCCCTGCTCTCCTGGAGATCACGCTGCAGTCAGGAGGCACCAGAGAGTACATAGATAACATAAATACGAAACTGGGCATGGTTCCGCCAGTCTGTAATCCCGTCACTCCTGGGAGGCTGAGGCAGGTGGATCCCAAGTTTGAGGTCCCCCTGGGCAATTTAGTGAGACCCTGTCTCAAAATACAGAAGAAAGAGAGGCCAGGGATTTAGCTCAGTGATGTAAGGTCATGAGTTCGATCCTTAGTTCCAAAAAGAAAAAAGAAAAAGGAAAGAAAGGGCAGCGAGGGGTGTAGCTTAATGCAGAGGTCCTGAGCTCAGTCTCCAGTACCAAATAAAATAAATAAATATATTTAAAAAACAGTATAAGGCAGGCAGTTCTAGGCTCTGCAGAAGTTGAGGGGAGCAGATTGCACCCCTAGCTAGGGTGGATTGGTGATTCTTAAGCAAAACATAAATGGAGGGAGTGGAGCCCTATGGGAACCTAAGAGATGAGAGATCCATCCAGTGGGAAGGGTCCATGCAAAGGCCCTGTGGCAGAACACATCTGGAAGGAAGGAAGGCAGGAAGAGTGGGTACAGATGTGTGAGTGGGGTGGGGCAAATAGAGTGGAGCCACGGAGCCGATGGGGAGGATCATGGACCGCCTCATGGTCTGAGTGAAGACCAGTTTTTGTCCTGAGAACGGCAGGTACCTAGGCAGTACACGGGAGGGACGAGTCAGCCTGGGGGCTGTGAGGAACGGGAGGTGGAAGCTGGGAAACCTGGGAACAGGCAGCGGCTGAGAGAAAGGGATGCGGCCCGGTGAACCTGGGATGTCAGGGGAGGCTCCTGAGCGAGTCCCGGACGTGAGCAGAGGGTGAGGTACTCGCAGGAGCCCCGAGGTGAGCACCAGCCCGCGGCGCTCCAGGGATGGACGGTGGCTGGCGGGGTGGGGACATCCTGGGGTTCAGGGGCCCTCTCTGAGGCCAGAAAGCACTCGGGAGGCTGAGGCAGGAAGATCACTGTGAATCTGAGGCCAGCCTGACGCTGTCTGAGAAACCAAAAACAAAAAATAAGAACAAGTGCTGGGTACCAGGCACTGCAGACCGAGAGAAAGCAGCCTCTGTCACCCAGATGCTCAGACACTGCAGGGATGTCCCCTCGAGGAAGCGAGACCTGGGCTGCATTGGGACCCCGCAGTGGGCAGGAGAGGGGACGGAGGCCGGGGTGGGGCGGCTTGAGCCTGCGCTGACAGCGGAGGGTGGCCCAGGCCAGCTCCCTGGGCTCGTGCCACTGACCGTGGATGGCCAGAGGCTCTGCGGAGCAGCAGGGGCACCAAATCAGAGCGGGGGGCCAGGGGACAGTCCCCGAGGCATCAGTCAGAGCCCTGGGGACAGTGAGGGTGAGGGACTCATCGGTCAGTCTGCGTTGCTGCCCCGTGGAGATTTCGCTTTTCCTTCTCTCCCTGGTATTTTTCCGTTTCCCAAGGGGGTTGCATGAAAGAGACAAAATAAATGGCCACGTTGGGTCCTCATCCCGTGTGGGGGCAGAGGGGAGGGGAGAGCGGCAGACTGGGCAGCACTGGGGAGCACAGGGAGTGCCAGACCCGGGCCTAAGCCCAGGCAGGTTGGCTTCTTTGATGCCCACAACAGTCCCCTGGTGTGGGGACTTTGTTTTGTTTTGTTTGAGGCAGGGTCTTGCTATGTAGCCCAGGCTGGTCTTAAACACACAGTGATCCTCCTGCCTCAGCCTCCCAGGATGCTGGGACTGCAGTCATACGCAGGGTGGGATAGTTGTTGTCCCCGTCTGATGCGAGGAAGCTGAGGTACAGAGTCGCAAGATGACTGGGCAAGCCGCACAGCTGTGGAGCAGCAGAGCTGGGGTCTGAACCCTAAGGCGAAGCCTGCCTGCCTGCTCCCATGAAGGATTTGTTAAGTGACTGCAGGGCAGGAGTAACATGCCCCCCCCCATTCTCCCCAGCCCAGCCCCAGAACCGAGCAGAAGCCCAGGAGGTCACACTCAGCCTGGATCCCGTCCCGGTGGCCCGCTGCGTCTCCGCGGGGGGCCGCCCACCCGCACAAATCACCTGGATCTCATCCCTGGATGGCGAGGCCAGAGACAGCCTGGAGCCAGGGCCCCAGCTGGGCACGGTCACCATCACCAGCCGCTACACCGTGGTGCCCCTGGGCCGGACCGACGGCGTCAAAATCACCTGCAGAGTGGATCACGAGAGCTTCCAGGAGCCGGAGCTGCTGCCCGTGACCCTCTCCGTGCGCTGTGAGTGTTCCAGGTGACCCTTCCTGTCCCCACGGTCCCCACACATTGTCGGCAGGGTTCCCCAGAGCCGGGCTCTGCCCTGTTTCCCTGTGTGCTGTCTACACCCGCTCCCACAGGGAGCGTCTCACCCTTTCCCCTCTTCATCCACTCTTGTTTCACTGGCCTTCTGTCCCACGTCCCCATCACCGGTCAGCTGAGATGAGCCTTACAAGAGCCAGTCTGCAGCCAGGCTTGGTGGCGCATACTCAGAATCCCATCACTCAGAGGCTGAGGCAGGAGGGTCCTGAGTTGAAGCCCAACCTGGGCCACATAAAACGGGACCATGTCTTACAAACAAAACAAAAAGAACCCAGATGACATCATTTCTTCCTAATTCTGCATCCAGCAACATCTTGCTGGTAACTTGACACCAGCAGGGGCGTCATGACCCCTAGGAGAGGCAGATGGACTCCCCTGGGCTGTGGTCTACACTGCCCCCCGCCCCGTACTGTCTTCACACCTTGCCCCTGGACAGGTCTGTGTGACTCCCCAGACCCGTGTACACAGACTTTCCTGCAGACTCTGGGCCTTACTGGTTTTGGCCCTCCCCCTGTCTTCTAGGCCAGCTCCTCCAGGAACTGCCTATGACAGTGCCCCGTCTTGTCACCCCTGGGCCAGCTCCCAGCACCATTTGGTTTTTTGGATACTGGGCAGTGGGCCAGTGAGCTACCTCCCCAGCCCTGTGTATTTTTTTATTTTGAGACAGTGTCTCACAAGGTTGCCCAGGCCGGCCTTGAACTTGCCATCCTCCTGCCTCAGCCCCCCAGTTAGCTAGGACACCACACCCAGCCTCCAGCACTCTCCACTGGGATCCCGGCGAGTGTGAGGTCCGAGGCCCCGAGTTGGGTCTACACTGGCTCCCTCAGACCGTATTCACTTGGTGCAGTACATGTACACTGGCTCCCAGAGCCTGGTCTATGCTGATTGCCTCCCAGACACTGGTTTGAAATCCTCTTTCCCATTTCCTCTACTCTGTGTATGTCACAAACAACACACATCTCCACACACAGACACACGCACATACCACCCCTCAGCACTGCCTGTCCTGAGTGATAATGCCCCAGAAGAGGGCCACAGTGGTCAGGCATGGTGGTACATGCTTGTCATCCCAGCGCTCTGGGAGGCTGAAGCAGGAAGGTGGCTAGTTCAACATCCCATACTGCAGAAACAAACATACAAAAGGAGCTGTCTATAGTGACTTTCCTGGACAGGGTCTGTACCCGCCTCAGCACACACCATGCCCCAGACCATTTCATCCCATGTGCCTCTGGACACCCACCACATTTTAGGATTCCTGTCCAGGGATTCTCCATCCCTGAGCCTGCGTGTCCATTTCCCCCAGACCCTCCCGAGGTTTCCATCTCTGGCTATGATGACAACTGGTACCTCGGCCGCAGTGAGGCCACCCTGAACTGTGATGTCCGCAGTAAGCCAGAGCCCACGGCCTACGACTGGAGCACGTGAGTGCAGGGGACCAGAACCAGGTCTGAGGGAAAGGGGCTGGGGTCCAAGATTCCTGGGCCTCAGGAAGGAGGTTTGGAGGTTTCAAGTTCTTGGGTCTCAAACTCGTTCGTGGGTCTGAGGGAAAAGGGACTTGGGCCAGGACTCCCGGGCCTGAGGGAGGAGGCCGGGCCGGGACCCCTGGGCCTGAGGGAAGTGGGCTGGCATCTAGGGTCTCCAGGGTGAGTCCAGGCCCTGGCATTGGGCTCCAAGCGTGTGTCATCAGGACTGGCCTCTTCCCCCCGTGGACCCTGCTGACCTATCTTCACCCCACACTCAGGCCTTCAGGCGTCTTCCCAGCCTCTGCAGTGGTCAAGGGCCCCCAGCTGTTTGTCTACTCAGTGGACCGACTGGTCAACACCACCTTCATCTGCACAGTCACCAATGCTGTGGGCACAGGCCGAGCCGAGCAGGTCATCTTGGTCCGAGGTAGGCCGGCTGGGGCCGAGTGTGCAGAACCCCGTCTTCCCCCAGTGGTCCTTCCCTGGGTCTGGGGCTGTGCTGGGGACAGAGGGACTGTGACCACCTCCCTGACCCAGAGGAGCATGGTGTCGCTCCTTGCTTGGCCCCAGGCTGGCCCTGGACTCTGGCCCCAGGGCAGGACTAGCACAGGACTAAGGAGGTCAAGGCCTGTGCTGGGCACGCAGGGAGAATCCAAGGACACTGAATGACATGCCCAGAGTCACAGGGCCCTCCAGCTCCCTGCACCCCACTCAGAAACCCAGGCGAGCCCCAAGTCAGGGAGCGGAGAGAACAGGCAGGAACCAGCCTGGGCCCGTGATGGATCCAGGGTCCAGTCCCAAGCATGGGGACAGCACCTGCTGGGAAGCAGCACTTTCATGGCTCCAAGTGACACAGGTCCCCCAATCTGGGCACGGCCAGCCCTGGGGTCAGAGCCACAGCCACCAGGACCCACAGAGACACCAGGGCCGCACGTCCTGTCACAGAGAAGCGTGGGAATCGAGACGGCCTCTCACCCAGTGTAACCCTACACACACAGGCCTTTGTCACCAAGACACACACCCAGGGGAGAGCGGCTCCGGCCAGGACACACAGAACAAAGCAGGGACACCGGCCAGAGTGCAGGAGAGCCACACAGACCTAGCAAGAGCCATTCTCAGTGTAGCCTTGAGGGCGACCTGCACACCCCCTGCATGCGCATGTGGGAGCACAGGCACCCCGGGTGGTGGCCCCAGGAGCCAGCCATGGGCTGGAGACCCAGCCACACCAGGAAGCAGGTCTCAGGACACTGCTCCTGCATCCCAAGCACATGCAGACGCAGATGCACACTAGAGCTGTCACTAGAGTGTGCTCTGGGGCTCATGCCAGGGCCAGCACGGGCCCACCAGCGGTGCCAAGGTATCTCTTCAGGGTGCCTCAGTACACTGGACAGACTCAGACCTCGGGTCCCAAGCAGCAGTCCTAGCAGGGAGACTGCGGGTACTGCTGACCCGCATTCCCGCTAAGAAACCCATTTCCCACCTCAGCCCAGCATGAAGGTGTAGACACACAGCGGACTTCTGTATCTGTGTGGACTGGACTCTTTCTTTCTTTGTTTTTCTTTGGTGGCAGGGTCTTATTATGCAGTTTCGAGTGGTCTTGAACTCAGTATGTAGCCAGACTGGCCTCAAACTCACTATGCTCCTCCTGCCTCAGCCTCTCGAGTGCTAGGATTACAGGTGTGCACCCTCCACATGGGGACTAGACCTTTTCCAAGATGGTGTGTGTGTAGACCCCCACACACCTCCTCCTGTGGACGCTGTCATCTCCAGATGATTTCCCAGACCTAATCCAGTGTAGATGCTGTGAGAATAGGTGCTGTGCAGTATTACTTAGCAAAACAATCTGTATTTCTATGCAGAAATACTCTTTTTAAAAAAAAAAAATCAACTTTATTTCAAAGAGAAATTTCAAACCACATCAATCGGGGCAAGAATGGTACACACATTGCACATTGTCATCCCCAAATCACCACCCAGAGCACAGGACATCTGCATTCAGTTGTCCAAACAATACTAGCACAAATCTTTCTCTTCAGCAAACTCAGAGAAATCAGTAGTGTAACTATCTTAACTATCTTTTATACATATATATATTTTTGAGCTTCTCATACTAGTGAGACAATACGATGTTTACACATGCGAGTCTGATTTATTTCACTTATGAGCATGGTCTCAAGCTGCATCCATTTACCTATAAAAGTCTCCAGTTTGTCCTTCTTTGTGGCTGAGCAGTACTCCATTGTATAAAAATACCACGTCTTTTTTATCCATTCCTCAGTTGATGGGAATTTAGGTTGTTTCCAAGATCTGGCTGTTGCAAACTGTGCTGCTATAAACATGGTGCACATGTATCAGTGTGGTATGATGTTTTTAATTCTTTTGGGAAGATACCCAGAAGGGGACTAGTTGGGTTGAATGGGACCTCCAATCCTAGTTTTTTGAGGAACCTCCACACTGATTTAAACAGTGATTGCACCAGTCTGTTCTCCCACCAACAGTGGAGAAGGGTTCCTTTTTCCCCACAGCCCCTCCAGCATTTGTTATTGCATGATTTCTTGATAGTAGCCATTCTTTCTGGGCTGAGGTAGAATCTCACCCCAGAAATCTGTTTTAATTTGCATCTCTCAGATGACCAGTGATGTTGAACATTTTTTTACGTATTTATTTGCTGTCTGTATTTCTTTACCTGAAAAGTGTGTGTTTATCTCAGATGCCCATTTTTGGGTTGGGTTGTAAATCTAGGGGGGCTGCTTTGTTTGAGTTCTTTACATGTTCTCAGTAGTAATCCTCTGTTTGAGGAGCGGCTGGCAGACATTTTCTCCCACATGGTGGGTTGCCTCTCACTCTCACAGAAATACTCTTGATCCTGAGGACATGAAAGGTCTGGTTTATGTCCCCCCACCCCAGCCAAAAGTTTTTGTCCTTTTTCATTTTTTCTTTCTATGCTGTGTGAAAATCACCAAACAGATCTTGCCACGCGCTGGATCACAACCCCTTATTTGAGAGCATCACTGTAGGGCCAGAGGGGTGGCCCAGGGGCGGAGAGCTCGTGTAGCAGGCAGGTGGCCCTAGTGTTCACCCTCATACCACACACACACAGAAAGAGAGAGGGTTGAAGGCATCATTCTAAAAAGAACTGTGCTGTGAGGTGGAGCGTGAGGTGCACGCCTGTAATCTCGGCCCTTGGGAGGCCAAGGTAGAAGGATCACCGTGAGTTGTGGCCCAGCCTGAATAATACAGTGTGATCTTGTCTCAAAACAATCAAACATAAATAAATGAAACAAAATTTTAGAAGTATGTTGTAGACAATGGTTGAGGATTAAAAAAAAAAAAACTTCCTGGTCTGAACTTCTAATCCCAGCTACTGGGGAAGGCTGAAGCAGGAGGATCACTGGAGCTCAGGAGCGCAAGGTCAGCCCGAGCAACGTAGCAGGACTCTGTCTGCAAACAATATACATAAGAAACAAAGCCATGACCGGAAAGGGAGACCCCCAGGAGCCAGGACCCCAGCCCCTCTTGTGTGTAGATGTGCAGGGTTGAACCCCCAGATCGGCCTGTCTCGCGGTGGTGGGGGAAGGGCAGTAAGAAGGGCCAGGGCAGCACTGGGTGGGTGCCCTGCCCCTCCTGGCACGCCCTGGCTTCCTCTCCGCCTCCCACTCAGCCTCTGTGGGGAAATCGGGGCAGTAGGCCAGGGAGGAGGCAGAAAGTGGTGCCCTGCCCCGCACTTTGGGAGCCCCGCCCCTCTCCAAGCCTGGACCCTGCCAGGGGGAAAGCTGTGAGAACGCCGCTCTGCAGAGTGAGCCAGGGCCGGAATGGTGGTGGCCCTGCAGTCACCCAAAGGGAGGCCCACCCGATGGATGTCTCCCCACCATCAGAGAAATCTGAAGCCAGGCTGGCTCCATGTCATTCCAGTTGTCTGGGAGGCTGAGGCAGGAAGTTGCCACCTGAAGTCCGGCTTGGGCACTTTTTAGCAAGAACAGACTCAAAACACAAAAGGACTGAGGTGTAGCTCAGTGAGAAAGCCCTGGCCTCAATCCCCAGTACCACAGAGAAGTCTGAGCTTTTAAGTGAAATTGCCTAGGTTTGGAAATGGCGGCCAGCAGTTGCCGTTGTTTCGGTCTTTTGTTTTGTTTTGTCTTGTCTTCGGCCGTGCAGGGGATGGGACCCAGGCCTCAGGGGTGCCAGGCAAGCTCTGTGCGGCCAGCGCAGCCCACTGAATTGTTGAGGGACCGAGCAGATCTCAGTGGGCGGCGTCCCTTGCTCTCCTCTCCTGCAGTTAGTCACCTCCCTAGTTCTGTCACTAACCCCTGGTCCCGTGGGCCTCGCCCCAGATACGTCCTCTTGACCTGTCTCTCTCTATCTCTCTCTCTCCCTCCTCTCTCTCCTCAGACACCCCCCAGGCCTCTTCCCGAGACGTGGGTCCCCTGGTGTGGGGGGCCGTGGGCGGGGTGCTGCTGGTGTTGCTCCTCCTGGCTGGGGGGTCCATCGCCTTCCTCCTGCTGAGGGGGAGGAGGAGGAGGAAGAGCCCTGGAGGAGGCACAGGAGGAGGCGGCAGCGGTGGCCGTGATGGCGACAGGGCATCAAATGATGGGAAAACGCAGATGTTTGGGAACGGGGGCCCCGTGTTCTGGACGCCCACAGCGCCTGGTCCCTTGAGGCCTGACGGCAAGGAGGAGGAGGAGGAAGAGGAAGAGGAGGAAGAGGAGAAGCCAGAGGAAGGCCTCATGCTGCCTCCGCCCTCCTCGCTCAAGGACGACATGGAGTCGCACCTGGATGGCTCCCTCATCTCGCGGCGGGCGGTGTACGTGTGACTCAGAGACGTGGGACAGAGACACGGCCTCCTGCCCCAGCGCAGCCCAGGAGGGCCGCAGACTGGTTGGACGGGTCTGTCCGCCCGCCCCGCAGAGGCTGCCAAGCTGGATGTCACCTCCCGGGAGATAGCAAATCTCAGACTGAGGGAGGTGAAGTCACACACTGGACCTCTCCGCCTCCAGGGCTGCATGGGAAGTGGGGAGCTCAGATAGACGGTGGCGAGGACCAGAGAGGACCCCGCAGAGACGCGTTTGTGGCCCCAGCCTGCCCCGGCCCTGTGGCACTCAGGAGTTAATAAATGCCTTGGAAGAAAGCTTCAAGGTGTCTTGTAGTACCTCGGAGCCCGTCCGGGTCCTGGGAAAGAGTAGGTGGGATGGGGACTGCTAGTCCCAGGGCTGGGCCCCCACCCAGGTGCCCCAGGGCCCTGGGGTTATTGGCACTGGGAATTGGTCCATGGCTCTGGGGCTTACAGGACTGGGGCGTCTGGCTCTGGGACACAGTGGTCAGATTGGAGCCCTGGGTTCCCCAGGGAGAGCAAGGTGCCCTGACTTAGGGCCCCACAGGGGGCTGCAGCAGGCAGGGTCCTGCCTTCCCGGGAGGGCACAGGCTGCTGTCTGATCTCTGGGGACAGCGCAGGCCAGGCCACCTCTAGGTTGCTGAGGACCTCAGGAAGTGGGGGCTTCTCACCTTGCTCTGTTCTTAGGCTGTGGGACAGGCGTGGCGTGGGTGCTGGGGACCCCGGGAGAATCCCCCCAACATGTCATCCAGGGCCCCACCCAGCCTCCCTCTGCCCCCTTGCTGCAAGCCCCAGGGGACTGTGGGTGATTTCAGACTCATCCCCACTGCCACCAGCCACAGTGGTCCAGGCCCGCAGCTTAGGGAGAGGGAGGAGCTGGCTGTGACCAGCCTAAGCTGCAGGTCCTGTGCCTCCAGGGCCTCCTGGAACACCGGGAAGGCAGGAGGAGGAGGCTTTGATCTGCCTCAAGCAGAGCCGGCCTGCAGTGCAGAGATGCCCCGGGGGACCTTCCTGTGACGGACTCCAGAGTCCCTGGGACTTTGGCAGCAACGGGGGCTGGATCCCCGTGTTTCTTCAGCCAGCCCGGCCTACACAGACTCCGCGAGAGCTTGACCATCCCGAGCTGGGGACACGATGGTAGCCCCGATGGATCTAGCAGTGCCGTCCCTGTGCTGTGGCCTCGACGACAGGAAGAGCCGTGTGTCCGGGATGAGAGCGTGAGCACCCTGGCTCTGTGTGACCCCTGCAGTCTGAAGCCCTCTAGAGGAAGGAAGGCGGCTGGGGCCCAAAGCCGGAAGCGGGTGCAGACACAAGCTCCTGGGAGCTTCCTGTCATCTGGATGGCAGGGTGGTACGGGGGCCACCTGGGGACTCTCCCACCCCTGTGCTCCCTCTGCCCGGCCCACCCCCAGGCTGGGAGGTGGGGCGGGGGAGTTGTCCATGTGTGCAAGTCGGTCCCTAAGTGCCTGTGCTGCCCTCCTTAGATGTCCAGCAAAAACCTACTGTGAGTCTGGCCTGAGGCCACGCAGTGGGTGGGGACAGGCAGGAAAACAGGTGACTGCTCCCCCTGAGAGGCAGCTGGGAGAAGCAGAAATGGGAAGTGCTACCGAGGAGAGGTGGGGCTGTGAGCGCTCTACTCCCATCAGTCTGTGGGAGACACTCGGAGCCCTATCATGATGAGAGGCTGTTTCTCGGCCAGAATCTCCATCCCCCGCCCCAGTTCTCCACCTTTTAGCTAGCCCTTCATCCCTTCCCCACATCTCCTGCCTCTGCACTCTGCCCCAGCCCCACGTGTTCCTTGCTGTTCCTTGCAAACCTCACAAGGCTGCCTCAGGACCCTTGCACCAGCTGTACCCTCTGTCTGTGACATGCATGGCTGTCTTCCACACCTCCCTCTGGTCTCTGACCAAATGTCCCCATGCAGCAAGCCGTTGGGGGTCTGCACTTTCTTATCTCCGTCCCTACTCTGTTTTTATTCTTCATCACTGACTCCCACCTGACAAGTCAGATGTCCCATGTGTTTGTTTGCTGTCGGTCTCCCCGCCCCCCAGAACCTAAGTTCCATGAGGGTGCAGATGGCACAGTCAGTTTACCACTCAATCTTGCATGCCCTGTGCTCCTGGAGGGTTAATTGAATGGCAGATGAGGTGGGGGGGTGACTTAGGGGTGGGGCTGGGGATGAGGAGCTTCCTGCCGAAGACTCCCTCATGCTGTCCCTGTCCTTGCAGAGATACCCAACACAGCAGGTGCGGGCGCCACCGGGGGCATCATCGGGGGCATCATTGCCACCATCATTGCTACTGCGGTGGTCGTCACCGGCGTCCTCATCTGCCGGCAGCAGCAGAAGGAGCAGAGGCTGCAGGGGGCCGAGGAGGAGGATGAGTGAGTCACGGGTCCTGAGACGTGGCTGGGAAGGGGCAGCAGAACTGGGGACTCCCCCGGGGGGGGGGGATGGAGAGAATCATGCGCAATGGCCGTGGGAATAACCAGGCGGAAGTGGGATGAGGAGGTTTTCCCTCCCATGGGGGACGGATGTGACAGCTCTGCCCCCCGGAAGCCATTGGAAGCCGGGCTCCTGGTCCTGTTGCTCACCCTTCCCCAGAAGGTGGCCTTGTCCCCATGCCAAGGTGGCACCCACCCTTCCATCAAGCTCTGTGCACGTGAAGATGCCACGGGCCGTCCTGGCTTAGGCCTGCACCCCCAGGGAAGGAAGGGAGAGGAACTGCGGGGCGATTGGCTCCCTGCAAAGAAACCGCTGAGAAGTTATCCGTTACTTCCGGTTCCCCTTCAGCCGGGACCTAGACACCTGGTTGTCCCAGCTGCAAAGTTGTCTGTCATTTGGTTTTGGTTTTTTGAGGCCGCGTAGCTCAGGGCAGCCTCAGACTCACAGCAGTGCTCCCGAGTGCTGGGATGACAGGCGTGTGCGTCATACCCGGCGGGAAATGGGGTCTTCATGGCCCAGCTGAAATCTCCACTGTTACAGAAGAAAGGAGTTGGAATACTGAGGGCTCCAGCCACGCCCCTCTGTAGAGCGCTTGCGCAGTAGACTTGGCAACATTTACACACACCCATTCGCTGATCCAAGGAGGATTCAGAATTACTGGTCCTGGAAGTTAGGGACACGATGATAAGACAAACATTTATTTATTTATTTATTTATTTCCAAATTCATTTTGTTTCGAGGAGAAAAAGAAAAGAAAAAGAAGAAAAGAAAAACTAAAACAAAATTTCAAAACATGTCAATCAGGGCACCAATGGTACATATATTGTGCATTGTCATCCCAGAACCATTCACCCAGAGCACAAGAGATCTGCATCTAATTGTCTGAACAGAACCAGCACAAATCCTTCTCTTCAGTGAACTCAGAGAAATGGGTAGAACAAGTATCGTAACTATTTTTTAGATACATATACATATTCCTACACATATACATGTTGTTGCAGCTTCTCACACTAGTGAGACAATGTGGTGTTTATGCACGTGTGTCTAATTTATTTCACTTATGGGTATGGGCTCAAGTTGCATGCATTTGCCTATAAAAGTCTCTAGTTTATCCTTCTTTGTGGCTGCATAGTACTCCATTGTATAAAAATACCACATCTGTTTTTATCCATTCCTCAGTCAGTGGGAATTTAGGTTGTTTCCAAGATCTGGCTGTTGCAAATTGTGTTTCTATAAACATGGTGCACATATATCACTGGGACATGATGTTTTTAATTATTCTGGGAAGATTCCCAGAAGAATAGCTGGGTTGAATGGGACCTCTAGTCATCATTTTTTGAGGAATATCCACACTGATTTCCACAGTGGTTGCACCAGTCTGCATTCCCACCAACAGGGGAGAAGTGTTCCTTTTTCCCCACAGACCCTCCAGCATTTGTTATTGCTTGATTTCTTGATAACAGTCACTCTTCCCTGGGTAAGGTGAAATCTCAGTGTTTTAATTTGCATCTCTCAAATGACCAGTGATGTTGAATATTTTGGCACATATTTATTTGCTCAGATTTGCTTCATCTGAGCAGTGTGTATTCATCTCATTTTTTGGTTTTTGGTGTTTTTGGATTGGGTCTTTAAATCTGGGAGGACTGATTTTTTTTGTTGTTGTTGTTTAGTTCTTTCTGTGTTCTTGATAGTAATCTTTTGCCTGAAGTACAACTGGCAAACATTTTCTCCCCACACTGTGGGTTGTCTCTTCATTCTGTTGGTGGTTTCTCTTGCTGTGCAAAACTTTTTCAGTAGGGTGAGATCCCAGTTGTTGATTTTTTGTGATAGTTCCCGTGCAATCTGGGTTTTATTCATAAAGTCTTTACCTACACCAGTGTCTTCAAGAGTTTTACCTCTATCATCTAGCAGATTTAATGTTTCTGTTTTATTTTAATATTAAGATTTCTGATGCAGTCCAAATTTAGCTTAATGCATAGTGATAGATATGGGTCCAGTTTTAATCTTTGGCATGTGCAGAGCCAGTTTTTCCAGCACCATTTATTAAAGAGGCTATTTTTCTTCCGGTGAGTGTGTTTAGCATTTTTGCAAAGATAAGGTGGCTTAGTGTGTCTGGAGTTGTTTCTGTATCTTCTAATCTGTTCCATTGAGCTTCAGATCTGTTTTTTGGTTTGTTTTTGTTGTTGTTGTTTTTGCCAGTACTGCATTGTTTTTATCACAGTAGCTTTATAGTACAATTTCAAGTTAGGGATTGTGATGCCCCCTGTCTTGTCTTTGTTGCCCAGGATTGCCTTTGCTATTTTATGTCTCTTTTGGTTCCAGATGAATTTTAGGATTGTTTTCTCTAATTCTGTGAGCTATGCTATTGGAATTTTGATTGGGATTGCATTGAGTCTATATAAGTTTTGGAAGTATGGCCATTTTCACTATGTTGGTTCTTCCTATCCAAAAGCACAGGATATCTCTCTATTTTCTAGTATCCTCTTCAGTTTCCTTTTGATAAAGGAAAGGAGTACTGTAGTTTTCAATGTAGAGGTCTTTTACCTCCTTTGTTAGATTGATTCCTAGGTATTTCATTTTTTTAAAAATGCTATCATAAAAGGTATTGTTTCCCTGATTTCTCTCTCAGTGAGCTTGTTATGTGTGTACAGGACTGCTATTGAGTTTTAAGTGTTGACTTTGTATCCAGCTACATTACTGAATTTGCTTATCAAATCTAGAAGTCTTAGGGTAGAGTTTTGGGGGGTCTTCTATATAGAGTATCAAGCCATCTGCAAATAATGATAGTTTAACTTCTTTCTTTCCTATCTTTATTCCTTTTATTTCTTTCTCTTATCTAATTGGCACAGCTAAAGTTTCCAGGACTGTGTTGAGTAACAGTGAAGACAGTGGACATCCTTCAGACAAACACTCTTAAAAGAACACAAGTGACAGGTGTGGCCTATCAGGTGTGGCCGAATACACCTGTAACCCCAGGACTAGGAGAGTGAGGCAGGCGGATTTCCAATTTAAATCCCACCTGGGCAATTTATCAAGCCCCTGTGTTGAAATGAAAAGTACTGGGGGTGAAGCTCCGTGCAGAGGCTCTCACTGGTCCCCAGTGAGAGAGAATGAAACGAAGAGGAGGGCAGAAAGAAGGACCACGCAAGTGTAAACATCATGGAAACGTAGGTAATGAGAGGAGCTAACAACGCCACTTTATAAGAGGAAACAGCTTCAGAGAGCTGAACTCTCTTGCTAAAATTCACCCATTGACTATTTTTATGTTTGTTTGATTTGTGGACAGATCTTTCCCAGATAACATCATGGTGGGAAGGAGTGGGGCACTCGTAAAAATGCACCCTCCTGGCCTGTCCCCAGGTGAATCAGTCTGTGTGTATATCGGGCTTCCACCTATAATCCCAGCCGCTCTGGAGGCCAGGGCAGGAGGATTGCAGGTTCAACAGCGCAGGCGACTTGGCAACATCCTGTCTCAAATTTTTAAAAAATACAAATAAAAACAGCTCAGCGGTAGAACACGTGGCCTAACGTGGGAGGCTCTGGTTTAGTTGCAGTACCTGCTTCCCAAGAAAAGGCTCCCCAAGTTATTCCCATGCACAGGAGGGTGTCAGCCTGCATCTTGCTGCTGTCTCCTGCGTGACCTGCCCAGTTCCAAGCCCCAGGGTGCCCAAGGTGCAAGAAACAGCATGGGCCCAGCCTGGCCATGGAGGCAGAGGGCAGCTAGGGAGCTCTGAGAGACCAGATGGGGCCCATGACCCAGCCTGGAGGGATACAGAGGACAAGGGGGCTGAGTAAAGGCATGGTTATGTCCCTGGGTACAGTGATCTTCAAGGGTGCAGAATGAGGACCTGTAGCCTCAGTGGGGGACTGGCGGGGTGCTGCCCTGTTTTTTTTTGTTTTTTTTTTTGTCTTTTTGAAACAAGGTTTTGCTATGAAGTTCAGGCTGGCCTTGAGCTCACTTAGTAGCCCAGGCTGGTCTTGAGTTTGCAACAATCCTCCTGCCTCAGCCTTCCGAGTGCTGGGATTGCAAGCGTGCACCATCACGCCCTGCTCTCTGTTTGGAATTCACAGACCTCCTCCGCATTCTTTAGAGTAGGCTCCGGGGACTCTGTCTGGACAGCTGTGGCCTCACTCTGCCTCACAGAGCTCACAGCCAGCTCCGCAATGCAACGAAACAATTACAAACTGAGCAGCACCTGAGGCGCTGGAGTTGACAGGGATTCCTGATTGCCCTAGAGAATCTGGAGCGCTTCCTGGGAGAAGAGGGATGAGTAGGAATTTGCCAGGCTGGAGGCGGGGCCACAGAAAGGGGAAGCCAGACCCAGAGAGCAGCAGCTCCCTAATGGTGGGCCAGATGAGGAGGAAGTCTTGGGGTTCAGCCTCTGTTTCATCTACCTCCTACCCCACAGCCTGGAAGGACCACCCTCCTACCAGCCACCCACTCCAAAGGTGAAGGCCAAGCTGGAGGAGCCAGAGATGGTGAGCCCTTCCCTGAGCCCAAACCCAGGCTCCATACCACCCCCAGGCCAGGGTGGGAGTGTGGGCTCGCAGGAGAGGCCACTGGGGGGGTCCTGATCTGCTCCCCACTCCTGCTGCAGCCCTCCCAGCTCTTCACTCTGGGAGCCTCGGAGCACAGCCCACTCAAGACCCCTTATTTTGATGCTGGCATCTCCTGTACTGAGCAGGTAGGAGCTCAGAGGAATGGGGGTGGGGCTGGAATCGGGGTTGAAGGGACCAAGCCTCTGAGAACAAAGGTCACCTCTCAAGGTCAGCTCTCAGAATACTGAGATATGTTCAGAATTCAGGGCGGGGGACCAGGAACAAAGAGTCCAAGGACATTCAGTCAAAGCCAGTGTGGGGGGCAGTGAAGATCAGTATAGCCATGACATTTGTCAGCCGAGCCTGGAGCTGGGAGGAAAGAAGAGTCACACTGAAGGGCAGGATACTTGGGCTTCGATGTCTCCGTGCAAGGGGCTGTTTAAGGTTCAAGGTTAACCAGCTGAAGTCAAGATTGAGATCAGATGTTCATGGGTAAAAGACCTGGGGATCAAGGGACAAAGGTGAGGCTCAGGAATGACGGGGTAAAGAACATGATCTGGGCTTTGGGTTAGAGACAAGCTGTGTGATTGTCCCCAGTGCAGTAGTGACTCAGGATGACAGGTTGAGGTTGGGTCCGACTGGCACGGGGAGGGGGCGGTCAGACTTCCGGCTGAAGAGCAGGTCAGGGCTGCGTCATACTCAGGAGATGAACTTGAGTTTCCCCCTCCTCCCCCTCTCCAGGAAATGCCTCGATACCATGAGTTGCCCACCTTGGAAGAGAGGCCAGGGCCTCTGCTGCTGGGGGCCACAAGCCTAGAGGAGAGGCTCGTGATGCCCCTGGGGCCACCCGTCGTGGAAGGGGTTTCCCTGGATCTAGAAGACGAGGAAGAGGGGGAGACGGAGGAAAACTATCTGGACAAGATCAACCCCATCTACGACGCCCTATCCTATGACAGCCCCTCTGATTCCTACCAGGGCAAAGGCTTCATTGTGTCCCGGGCCATGTATGTGTGAGGGCTCTGGCCTCTCACCTATCACTTCTGATCCCTTATATTTTTGCTAGGGACCTGGTGCCCCCTGTTGTCTGGCCAAGCCACTGTCAGTTAACACATGGGCATTCATCTGTGACTTCTTCCTTAGTGGCTCCATCACGACCTCCAACTCATGATCTCGGGCCCAGAGAAACTTGCCAAGACAGTGCACGCCTGGTAACTTTATCTCATGAGTCAGGAGGTAGGGAGGATATTTCTACACAACCTCTGACCACAAAGACTCCTTTCTCAAACCATGACCTTAGACCATAGATAGCACTTGCTTCTGGCTGGCTCACATCTCAACTCCTCCAGAAATCCCAAAGACTCCGGACCTCTGATTTGTCCTCAGGCAGGAAGTCCCGGCAGATCTGCAAAGCACAGGCATTTAGGGGTTTTCTGCTGCTCAGACTTGAGCCCTCCAGGCAGCAGAGCCTCTTGGTCTCCTCCCCAGTCTGCTCCCCACAGATGGGCGGGAAGGGGATTCCCAGCCTTAGGCGGAGCGTTCCCATCTCCCCCTCCTGCGGGCAGGAGTCTCAGGGTCTAAGCCCTTCCCTGAGCCCCACTACCCCAATTCCTATGTACAGAGCATGGGCTCCAGCCCAGTGCTAGAAGGAAAACTTCATGCGTGTGCTTTGGTCACCTAGCTGTGGGTGAAGAATTGGCTGTTACTTTTTTTGGGAGGGTACCGGGAATCAAACTCAGGACCTCACGCTTGCCAGGCAGGCGCTGTGCCACTGAACCATATCCCGGGCCCTGGCTGTTACTTTGAAGACTACTGAATCCTGTGCTCTCTGCACTGGGATGAGACCTAACATCCCCCTCTGCAGAAAACAAAAAGTGGGTTACCTGGGTTGGGGGTGGGGGCTATGGTATTGTTTTGTAACCTAGAATTTCCTACAAAATATGAGTTTATACTTTGACCAGACCTTGAGTTTTCTGTGGGATGTGAAGAGGGTGTCGGTAGGATGGTAAGGCACCAAATAGGGTTACAGAGCGTGGGAACCAGTAAACTAAAAGTCCAAATGGATCACAGACAAAAGCAAAAGGGACCATGGGTACAAGGGAAGGAAAAAAAATCACTGACAAGTAATAAGCAAAGATGCATCAACCAAAAAACAAAGTAATGGATAATGGAAGGAGGTGGGGAGCACTCCAGGGAATGCACGGTGGTAACGAAAAAGAATTTGCAGCAACAGTCTAATGGGCAATGCACAGAAATAAATGTAACTGATAATTAGGTAAGGAGCTCAAATTTAATGGATAAATGGCCAGTAGGGATAGGATAAAAGCAAAATCATGCATAATGTTTTAATAGGAGCCAAAAGCATGGTGGGTAATGTATCTAAATGGATAAGCCAGGGGCAGAGTGATGAGTAATGGAGAAATAGGGGCCGCGAGCATGATGGGTAATAGCCAGTTAATGGACCCGAAGTATGATGCTTAATTAGAAAAACGCTGGAAGATGATGAGTGTGAGCCGGCAGCAACGGGCTAACGGTAGTTCCGAGGCAATGAAGCCGAAATGAATGAGGCGAATGCATGCTGGGTAATGGGACAGGAATGAATGGGCCGGAGATAAAAGCCGCAGTGACGCGAAGAGCCGACAGCATGCTGGGTAATGAAGGGGTGGGTCTAAGGCTACAGTTGCGTTTAGGTAATGAGGGCATTGTGGGTAACAAGAAGCAGAGCAGGGCTCACAAAACTGGTTAGACTTTTCCCGAGGCACTGTGGGAAAAACTAGCACTTCCGGTTTTCGGTCTGGACCAGAGAGGGTGCCTTCTCCGCCGCGATGCTTGGTGGGACGCGAGGCCTGACCTTGCTGCCTAGCAGCCCTGCGGTGCAACCCATCTTTACCTGTGTCCTTTGACCCTGGCACGTTAGCCAGTGAGAGAGCCAAATTTTACGTCACCGAGATTGACCCTTCTACAACCCAGAACCAATCAGGATGCTTCAAGGGCCAAAACCGACCACTTATCACTGCATGTACTACGGGGCGGAGTCAAAAGAGAGGGAGCCTTCAGGAAAGGGCGGAGCTTCGCGTCAATGGGCGTTGCAAAATGCTCCTCACAGGCCAATGATTAGCTAGCACCAGAACCCGCGGCGCCACGAGCCAATAGGCGAAGGCGCCGCGAGGCAAAGGGAAGGGAAGGAGTCCCGCCTACCGCTTGAGCGTGAGAACCAATAGAAAAGACGTTCAAGAGGGATGGGCGGGACTTCCTGTCATAAGCCCAATAGGAAAATCGGAACCTCAGGGTGGTGGGAGGACACTAGGGCACATTGAGCCAATGGGTTAGACGGGGCGGAGCGACTGTGGCGCCGGCGGCAGCAGTGATTTAGGTTGCGCGCTGCGCACGGGGTGGGAGCGGAGCCCAGGTTGGGAGCAGGCGCCGCAGTCAGAACTGGGGTCCAGAACAGGGCGGGGGTTTTGCCTTGGGCTGAGCGGGGCTGAGCACGCCCTGACCTCCGCCCTCTGACATCTACCTTCGCAGGCGACTATGGGGAACGTGTTGGCCGCTAGCTCTCTGCCCGCAGGCCCGCCGCCGCCACCTGCGCCAGCCCTCGTGGGTCTGCCGCCGCCTCCGCCCTCGCCCCCGGGGTTTACGCTGCCCTCGCTCGGGGGCGGACTGGGCTCCGGAGCCAGCGCGGGCCGAGGTTCAGACCGGACGCCCGGGACTGCAGCCTCCAGCGCTGCAGGGGCCACTGATGACGGGGCCTGCGGTTGCCTGCCCAACCCGGGCACGTTCGAGGAGTGCCACCGGAAGTGCAAGGGTGAGGGGCGAGGGGCCCGGCGGAGTGTGACGGCCGGGATCTCGAGGGAAGGGGGGACACGGTGGACCTTGGAAATTGGCGCGCACCATTGGGATCGTTTAACCGAGCCGTAGGAGTTGACGTTGGGATCGGATGGTGGAATGGCGAGACTAGGGCTTAGAACTGTGAAATCCAATAGTGGAGCGACAGGTTGGAATGTCACAGCAGTAGAGAAAAGCCTGAGAGACGCTCAGGCCCCCCGCGCTCACTACACTTGATTCCCGGGTGGAACTGAGGCCCAAGGTCACAGGGTCAACAAGGGTCCTTTGAGGGGTGGAACCCAAGGCCTTTGTATCCTGGCTTGTAATAATTAAGATAGCGAAGGTGGTGAGAACCTAATTAGTGAGCGCCGTCCTGATACTCAGCACCTACCCATCTAACACAAGAGTTTGATCGGAATCAGGTGGCTTGCCTAAAACCACACAGGTAGTGGCATGGATTTTGGACA
The DNA here is from genome assembly GCA_004027295.1 of Dolichotis patagonum. NCBI lineage: Eukaryota > Metazoa > Chordata > Mammalia > Rodentia > Caviidae > Dolichotis > Dolichotis patagonum. Next base: position 21,186 of record PVJX010013916.1, read on the forward strand.
CAGGCAAAGGTCCTGGCCCTGTCGTCTAGGCAGTACCTTCCCTGTGCTGGTTGGGATACTTCTTGAGATGTTCTGTGGTTGTTCGGAGAGAGCAGGGGGTGTGGCAGGGAACGAGGAGGTAGGGTAGAGTGTGACAGCGTTTCTCTTCTCCAGAGCTGTTTCCTGTTCAGATGGAGGGCGTCAAACTTACTGTCAACAAAGGGTTGAGTAACCATTTCCAGGTGAGCCTTGAGTCCAGGTGAGCCTAGTGCCTCCCCTGAGTCTCTGAATGACTGTGTTCTTCGGTACTTGCAAAGACTCAAGACACAAAGTCAGGCTGACTACTTCATGGGGCCAGTGGTAGGGTTTGGTGACCCAGGGTCCAGAGGTGCCTGTCACCCTGTAACATCCTGCAAGGCTGCGGTACCAGATGTGTGGTCCGCCCCAGCACATTTCCAAGTCTCTCATCATTACCTCCCAGTCTTCCTGGTGTGGATGGGGTGGTAGCCAGGGCTTTCCTCATGCTAAGTACTCCCCCTGCCACTGACCGGTGTGGCAGCTCCATGCCTCCCAGGCGCCATTCCTTCCCAGCCCCCAGACTGCATCTGCCCCTCCTTCTTTTCCAGGTCAACCACACAGTAGCCCTCAGCACAATCGGGGAGTCCACCTACCACTTTGGGGTCACGTACGTGGGGACAAAGCAGCTGAGTCCCACAGAGGTAGGCTCTTTTGTCACTCATGCGTTGTGTCTTTCTTAAAACAAGTATGTGACCAAACACCCAGCGAAGAAAACTTCCTAGGGAGCAGGTCCCTGCTGCGGAGGGCCCTGTGGGCCTTGAGGGGTAGGGACAAGGTGCGTTGTGCCTTAATAATGCCTCCAGCAGTGTCCCCTGAACTCCTGCTCTCTGTCTGGCTCTGTGCTGGATCGTGCTGGGAAGAATTGTGACCACAACAGCCCTATCTGTCAGCAGTGATGACCTGTAGTGGGCAAGGCTGGACTGCAGATTACACAGGTCTTTGGGTGCCAGACGAAGTGTTCAGACTTTCTCCAGGGGGCGCTGCAGAGCTGTGCACGGATTTGAACTGGGAAAAGCTGCTCCCATCAGATGTCTGCTTCAGACAGACTTGAGGCTGCCCTGAGGAGGCTGGATATTAGAGTGGGGTGGGCACTGCAGGCCTAGATGGGGAGCGGGGGTGCTGAATCACGTCCTCCTAATTGTTACTGAATTTTTGCTTCCCTTCAATACATGTATCCACTCAGCACATCTCTGCACTGGAGCCCTGGTCTGTGCCTGGCCCTGTGCTGGGACGCAGCAGTGGCTGAGACAGCGTTGGAATTCACATTTCAGTAGGCCAGGGACAGACCCGCTCCCAGACAGTGTAACCCATAGCTGACAGGACTGCAGTGAGGGAACGCAAAGGCTGTGGGGACTACTGGGGTCTCCCAGTCTGGGTAACTGGGGAGGGCCCCTCCACCGAGGCTGCTACTCGGTTCCGTAGTGAGACCTCTGACCTCTGACCCGCCCTCTGCACCCCCCAGGCCTTCCCTGTGTTGGTGGGTGATATGGACAACAGCGGCAGCCTCAACGCCCAGATCATTCACCAGCTGGGCCCCGGCCTCAGGTCCAAGATGGCCATCCAGGTGAGAGGGTGCACACCCCGCTGCCCTGCAGCCAGGCGCCGCTGTGCACACCCACTGCTCACGCTCCCCTCCCTCACAGACACAGCAGTCGAAGTTTGTGAACTGGCAGGTGGATGGGGAGTACCGGGGTTCAGACTTCACCGCTGCCATCACCCTGGGGAACCCCGACGTCTTGGTGGGTTCAGGTAAGAGGTCAGAGAACTCCTGTTCCTGCTGTACCCACAGATCCATGCACATCTCTGATCTCCCTTTTCTTGTCTCTGACAAGTAGCCAAAGTAGGAGTGACTCCAAGTACAGTAGTGCCCGTTTGTAATGTCAGCTCTCTGAGAGGCTGAGGCAGAAGGATCCCAAGATCAGCGTGGACCACTTAGAAAGACTTTGTCTCAAAATTAAAAATTACAAAAAGGGGATTCAGTCCATAGTGCAAGGAGGGGCAAAAAATAGAAGGCGAGGTTATGTGTGCCATCTGGGCTGTGAAGTGGACCTCAGTCTACTGCTCTGACCCCGCTGCCCACAGGGTCCCGAGAAGGTTAAATAAGTTCAAACACATGCAAGGCTTTGAGTGACATCGGGCACGTGATGGGCACTCAGTTCCCAGAGCTGCGCTGGGTGCTGTTACCTCCGGGATCTGGGGTTACTACAGGGCAGCAGAGACCACGCGCAGCTGGGCAGGGAGACAGCCTGAGATGGGGCTGGTGGGTCGTGGTTGGCTTGAGCGGGGACAAGGACTGTCTGGAATTGTGATCTCTCCCTTTCAGTTCCCTTTTTTTTTTTTTTTTTTTTACTCTTTCTGTGCTGAGGATGGAACCCAGGGTGCTGTACCATTGATCTACATCCCCAGCCCTCTTCTAACTTTTATTTTAAGACAGTGTAAGTTCCCTAGGCCAGACCGAAATTTATTAACCCTCCTGCTTCAGCCTCCCAGAGAGCTGGGATTCTAGGTGTGCACTACCACGCCTAGCTCATCATTGCTTTTTCTGTATTCATTTCGGGAGTATCTGTGGAGCCTAAATCATGTGATACATACTGTAGGCACTGAAAATAAGACGGTTAGCAATAGAGCAGAGTCTGCCCTTGGGAAGCTTCTGTCCTGCGGGGCAGGTGCAAGTAAAGCCGCACCTGCGGGGGTCATCCTGGGGGGAGGGGCTCACGGGAGAGCCCTGCACAGCACACAGGAGGCCCCGGGTTCTAGCTCCAGCCCTGCAGCAGAAAACATGTCAGGCTGGGCTGGTTGCGAGCTTTTCTCAGAGCCCCTTTCATCTCTTTGTTGTTACTGGGGCTAAGCTGAGGACCTTTGCACTGAGCTGTGTCCCCAGATCATTTTTTGGTCTTTCTGACACAGAGTCTCAGTATGCAGTGCAGGTTGGGCTTGAGCTCACTTTGTAGCCCAGGCTGACCTTGAACTCACAGTGATCCTCCTGGCTCAGCCTCCTGACTGGGATTACAAGTGTGTGCCACCATGCCTAGCTCTGGGTGTCCGCCTTTAACAAGTATTTAACTGAGCATGTACTATGTAAACAGTGTTGTAGGCACTAACGATACACCAGGAGCCAGAGCACGGTGGCCGCCCTCGGCACTGCACCCAGCGGTCAGGTGAGGACCTTGCAAGCTGGGTGAAGGGTGTCTGCCCAGCACGTGCAACAGCTGGGGCTGTGGGGTGAGCTGGGGCCCTTGGAAGGGTAGGTGGCATCCTCAGCGAAGGTTGAGGGCTGGAAAGTGTCCCACCTCTCGGGGGAGCTGTTGCCCTCCAGCTTGCAAAGGCAGAGGGTAGGAGGCCACTGCCTGGGGACAAGAACTGGAGCGGGCTAGGGGGGCGGGTGGGAGAAACATCCCTCCAGGTGAAGTGGCCACAGGAGGCATCTCCTGCTCTTGCCACCTGCATGGCAGTCTTTGCAGTTTGCACTGCCACCCTGGCTGAGGGAGGGCAGGAGGGAGGGACAGCAAAGCCAAGCCACCTCAGGCCCCACCTGACAGCACGGCCGCTGTGTCCACCCCCTGGGTGAAGTGCTGAGGGCAGCCTCAGTGCCCAGGTCACCGCTGTCCCCCCTATACCCCCTCAGTGCCCATGGCACTGCAGTGCTGTGTCCCCCAGATCTCACAGGTGGCACCTCAGATCTAACAGAAACAGAACCTGTGCTGAGCACTCAGGTCCCCGGTCAGCAAAACCTACTGCAGCCCCAGTGACTGTGTCCCCCACTGAGCGTCGGTTTCCTCCTCTGTCGGGTGGTCACAGTACAGGTGGCCACCACTTGATGAAGCACTTGATGAAAGCCCATCTGTGGCCCTCAGACCACAGCCATAGCATCACCGTGTCCTCAGGTCACCGTGCTGTCCCGCCAAGGACAGGGCCCACTTCACCGAGGAAGGGAGGCCCAGGGCAGGTCAGCTGTGGGTCGGGTGGGAGCCTGGGCTCAGCCCGCTTCCCCTTGCAACAGCCCGGGCCCACCTTCTTGGGGCTGCCAGGCCAATGGGGGAGACATTTGACCCCCTTTATCCCCCCTAGTATTGGGGATCCAACCCAAAGGCACTGCCACTGAGCTACATCCTCAGCACCACCACCCTTTTTTTTTTTTTTAGCTTTTTGAAACAAGGTCTCATTGTGTAGTCCAGGCTGGCTTCAAACTCCAGGTGATCCTCCTGCCTCAGCCTCCTGAGTGCTCAGACTCTAGGTGTGTACCGCCACGCCCAACTTTCAGCCCACTTTTTTATTTTGGAACAATTTCACTGAATTGATACAGTGTGTTCCTGCTTCAGAAATCCCGTGTGGGAGCCAGGCATGATGGCACAGGCCTGGAATCCCAGCTCTCTGGAGGCTGAGCCAGGATCACTGCAAGGGGAAGGCCAGCCAGCCTGAATTAACATAGACCTGCTCTCAGAAAAAGAAAACAAATCCTCCTGGGGAAAATCTGGGTTTGCTATGAAGGATCTGCCTTAACCCGAGTGACAGGGACAGCCTCTGTGAAACAGCAGTGTCCAGCCGAGGGGGACTCTGTCAGGGAACTTGAGGAAAGGAGGACACTCAGGAAGGAGGCAGCACGTGCCGGGATGTGGCGGTGCACACCTGTAACCCCCCTGGTTTGGGGGGCTGAAGCAGGAGGGAGCTCGCCAGTTTGAGTCCAGCACGCACAATTTAGAAAGCCCCTGTCTCAATTAAGTTTGTTTTTTTGGTTTTATGACAGAGTCTCAATATTCCAGTTTGACCTCGAACTCACAGTCATCATTCTGCCTTAGTTTCCAGAGTGCTGGGATTATAGGCTGTGCCTCCATGCCCAGCTTCAAAATAAAATTGTGAAAAACTGGCTAGGGCTGAGGCAGGAAGATCGCTGTCAGTTGGAGAACAGCCTGGGCTACACAGCAAGACCGTGTCTCAAAACAAAACAAAAAACATCAAACATCAAAAAGACTTGTCCCATGATCATATACACAAATTACTATAAAATACCCCTCAGCCAGCTGTGGTGCACACCTGTAATCCCAGCACTCAGAGGCTGAGGCAGGAGGGTCACCACAAGTTCATGGCCAGCCTGAGCTGCACAGCAAGGCCTTGTTTTTTTAAAAAATAATAAAACCAGGCTGGGGATGCAGCTTATCACTCCCTGACTCCAAAAAATAAAAACAGGGCGCTGTATGCCGTGGCTAAGTTGCAGAGGCCTGCCCAGCTGGAACCAAGCACTGTTTTCCCCGAGCTGCTGCACACCTGCCCTGGCAGCTGCCCCAGGCGGGCCGCCGTGAGCCGGGCAGAGCAGAGGCCAGGTGTGTCAGCCCAGCCATCCTCCTCCTCACCAGTGCCCCACCCTGCAGGTGAAGGAGCAAACAGGGCAGAGCAGCTCCTTCGCACCGAATCCAGGCTGCCCTGGACAGCACACTTTCGAGCACCGTTTTAAGTGCAGAAATACTCAGCGCTGGCCTCGGTGTCTCCGCCGCGCTGTTGACCCCAGCCACCCTTCCGGGGTGGGGCTGTCCTGGGCCATGGTGGGTAGGGGTGGCTTTCCCGTCCTCTGGGTGTCAGGCCCCCCGCCCCAGGCCGGGCCCACCAGGGACATCTCCAGTGTGGCAGAGTGACGGCTGGTTGAGAGCTAAGGGCTCAGGTGCAGCCGGATGGGGACAGGCACGGTAGGGGTCAGTTAAGGAGTTGGGCAGGTGCAGGTCAGCAGTGAGTCCTGGAGGAGGAGGGACAGCTCGGGCAAAGCATGTCAGCCTGCACGAACCTGGGCTTCTGTCCTCAGAGAAGCGTGAGGCCCCTGAGCCAGGATGGACATGGTGCCCCTGGGAGTGACAGGAGGCCATGGGGCAGCCACAGTGCGCACACTGTGTTGTCCACTCTGAGGGTACCAGGCTCCAGGGCATTGCGTGCTGGAGAGAAGTGGCCAGATCTGGGAGGCAAGAGTACAAGCAGCCAGTCAGCTGGGCCCAAAATGAGGAGCGAGGTCCACATGCTCGTGTGGCCCAGGCTGACTGAGGTCACTTGCGTAGTGGGCAGAGAGGCTATGGCCTTTTTTCAGTGCGGGCACCAAATCACCCACAGGGATTTGCAGCCACACTGAGGAGCCAGGGTATTTCCAGGGCACTGGGGAGCTGTGGCAGGTTCTGGGTGTAAAGTCAGGCTTGTGTTTTAAGGAAGATCCCTCTGGCACATTGGAAGTCTCTTGGAGGCAGATGAGACTCAGGGGGTGTGGCTCCATGGGAAAGCCCTGGGTTTAGAGAGTTGTTAGGGTCTCCTGGGCCTCAGTCCAAATCCTTTGCTGGGGGGGGGGGTGTTAGAGATTCTAAGCTGAGGTCCCTGTCTCAAGTGTAGGCAGCTCCTTCCTCCCCCTTAGCTGGACACAGTGTCCCAGCAGAGCTGTGCCTGTCAGGCTTCAGAGAGGAAATCTCGACTCGGAGGTCTGCGCCTTGGGGGGAGAGGGCCTCTTCCCCATCTGTTCCTTTTGCCTTTGTGCAGTGCTGGGGAGGGCGCTGGGGCCTTGCACTGCAGCCCAGCTGACCTCCCCCAGCTCCCCAGCTCACCCTGTGTCATTCATTTCCTGCGTCTCTGTCACTAGCTCTCTTTCCCCACTTGCTTCCTTCCTGATTCTTCCACCCTGGAGAACCACACATTCGCTGTGTCCTCAGTAAGGCCCCAGACACAGTCACACCTTGGCCCAGGGGTGGCACTGCTGCTGCTGAGGAACACAGGACCTGAGGCCACCCCAGGTGTAGGGAAGTTGTCGCTCAGCCTTTGTCACAACCCGAGGCAGCAGCTGGATTGTCAAATAAGTGACACCGGCGGCAGGAGGTGGCAGAACTCCCAGCCACTGCTCCTTCCAACTGCTGGCAGCAAACGGTGACACAGAGCCCGGACCCTGCCCTTTCATCAGTGCTGAATGAGTGCTGGCCACACGGGGCTGTGTAAGGAGTTGAGGTCCCAGGTGACTTGGCCACCACGGGTGCAGGAGGCTGACCTCGGAGCCCCAGGACTCACTCCCTAGGAATGAGGAGCAAGGAGCAGGCGTGGGGCCTGAGGGCAGCCCAGGCCTCTGCAGCCGTGTCACAGCACCAGGCCGGTGTGACTGACCAGCACGTCCCCACAGGAATCCTCGTGGCCCACTACCTCCAGAGCATCACGCCGTGTCTGGCCCTGGGCGGAGAGCTGGTCTACCACCGGCGGCCTGGGGAGGAGGGCACCGTCATGTCTCTAGCTGGGAAATACACACGTGAGCTTGGGCTAGGGGCGGAGGAGCTGGGGGGCAGGGCTGGGCAGGCCCCCAAGTGTGAGCGCACAACTCTGGCTGTCATGGCGGTGTCCCCTTGTGACCTGCCCTTGCCCCCACCCTGCTTTCTTTTCAGTAAACAACTGGTTGGCAACAGTGACGCTAGGCCAGGCGGGCATGCACGCAACATACTACCACAAAGCCAGTGACCAGGTGAGCAGGTGGGGTGATCGCCGTGTCTGGCAGACTGGCCGTCTAGGTGGGCGCTCACCCGCGGCCCTGTCCGGCTCTTCAGCTGCAGGTGGGTGTGGAGTTCGAAGCCAGCACAAGGATGCAGGATACCAGTGTCTCCTTCGGGTACCAGTTGGACCTGCCCAAGGCCAACCTCCTCTTCAAAGGTAAAAGCCTCAAGTTTCCCAGCATAGAAAATAGATCGGCTTTTAATAAGCATGGAAGGCAAGGGAAGTGATAGCAAGGTGTGGGGCCTTCTGCGGGCCCCAGCCTTAGAGGGAATTTCAGGCTTGCAACAGCAGATCCTGAGCACTGCTGTGGGCACAGCCTTGTCTCAGCATGACCAGGACTGGGATGGGGGGGCCCTGCAGGTCCACGGTCACCAAGCAGAGAGCTGGGCCCCCAAGCCATCTGCTTCCCTGGCCGGTGGGGTTGCAGTGGTGTGCAGTCTCCGCGTGGGGGCGCACCCCTTCCCCATCCCTGGGGCAGGACTCATGGCGGGGTAGGGAGGGGGGGACCTCTCCTCATCCCAGCCGTGCCCTCCACCCCCAGGCTCCGTAGACAGCAACTGGATCGTGGGCGCCACGCTGGAGAAGAAGCTGCCGCCACTGCCCCTGACGCTGGCGCTCGGGGCCTTCCTGAACCACCGCAAGAACAAGTTCCAGTGCGGCTTTGGCCTCACCATCGGCTGAGCCTGCGCCCCTAAATCCCGCCTCCGCCCCCTCCCCGCGGAGGGCGCCCCAGCCCCCCTCCTTTCCCTCCCTCCTGGGGGTCGGGGGCAGTGGAAAGGAGGGGGCCACCACCCCGCAGCTGAGGAGGGGTCCTGGGACCGAGGGTTCTGAGCGCAAGGGGCAGCGAGCCCAGTGGGCCTGGGGTGCCCGAGGGGAAGCAGAGGCCAGGAGTACGGAGCCCGAGCGCCAGGGCAGGGGCGCAGGGGCCGCAGCACAACCTCAGGGAGGAGTGGCGTGGTGACCCCGCGGAACCGCCCGGGGCAGCAAGAGGAGCGCCCTGCCGTCAGCCCCCTTCCGCCCGCTCTCCCTCTACCCCTCGGTATAAATCATGTTTATAAGTTATGGAAGAACCGAGACATTTTACAGAAAAAAAAGAAAAAGAAAAATACAAAAAATATACGTGGAGAAAGAAGGAAAAAACGAGATAGGAGGCCTGCTTTTCTCCAGTGTTCGCGCGGTGCGTCTGGAGGTTCCGGCGGCCGCCAGCAGGGGGCGCAGGTGTCGCGGCTCGCCGGGCGCACGATTAGGGGGCGCCTAGCCCGGGACCACAGGGCACCCGTGACTTCTGCTCTTGGAGACGTCACACGCCTCGCACATAGAGCGGGGTCCTGGGGCCACTCACCCCTTGGTGACCTGGGCAGAGTGGCTGCAGAGTACTTTGCCCCGGCAAACTGAAGTAACAACTCCGAGCAAGCGCAGACTGGGACAGAGCTGGGACTCGGGTCTTTCCAGGTCGCAGAAAATGCAGAGGATACAGGGTTTGGGGGCTTCGGCTGAGTTTTCAGGAGCTTCAGAAAGGATTCAGGCTGTCCACAAAGCCCCAGGACTATTCAGGAGTAAGTGGCGGTGGGCTGAAGACAACCCCCCCCCATTGACGGGGGAGTCAGGATTTTGCCAAGTGAAGTCAGATAAAAGGCCCCGACCCGCTCCAGACAGGAACTGAGAGCCCTGTCTGTCCTTACTGTTTGGCGGGCGCTGGTGAGCAGAAGTGACCCCTAGTAACCTCGAGATGTCACCCACTCGTGCTCTTTCCAGCAGAGCCCTCTGAGTTCAAAGCAAACAGGCTGGGTGTGGCAGGGCACGGTGGGGGGGGACGGGACTTGCTGACCCTGCAGATCTAATGTGCCTGCCTTTTCTCTTTTGTCTTCTTAAGACCTAGGCTGATCCTCCTGGCTCAGTCTCCCAGAGTGTTGGGATTACTGATTTGCACACCGCCCCCACTGCTTTGCACTCTTAAGGGTTAAAAAATGCTGCTCAGAGAGGCCGGGTCATCTGCCCAAGGTCACACCATTCGCAGCTGGCAGAGCCGGGCTTCAAGCCCAGGCAGTCGGACTCAAGTCCTCACCGGGCATTGCTGCTTCAAGCCCCGAGAACGCGCGGCATGGGCGGCTCCAGGATTCGATCCTTCCACCCTGCCCCATGCCCGCAAGGTGCTGAGTTCCCATTTCACAAGAGGGGAAAGTGGGTCCCCGAGATGCTCAGGCTGAGACACACAAGAGCTGAGCTGAAAACCACGTTTCACACGCAAAGCCCTCCCCCTCCCCCTTCCCCTGCATTTCTGCCCGTGACCCCAGCACCTCCCCAGCTGTACTCATCCTCCCGCAGGAAAGGGTAGGACTGGACACCCCCGGCACCCTAGCATGCAGGACACCCAGACTACTGGGTGAAGGGTCACTCCTCGGGATGGGGCGGGAAGGGGGGGTCACAATACCTCCAGCCCCAACTTCCTCCCCTCCCCCTGCCGTGTGGGGGCGAGGGCTGCTGCCTCGTGACAGGGGGCTGGCTTAGCCCGCCCAGGCCCCGGGAGGGGCGGGCCAGGGGGAGCCCTATAATTGGAGGAGTCCGGGATCCCACAACCCTGTTCAGACCCCGCGGAGGCCCTGAACGTGTTTCTGCAGCGGTTGGTTAGAGACACCGTCGGGGCGCAGGGATCAGCGAGCGGACCTTGGTAAGACGTGGTTGGGGACCTGGGGATCCCCTGGGCTCCAGGAAGAATGGGAAGGCGAGAAGCCCAGGAGAGACCCTTGGGACGAGCTGGGGGTCAGGAAGTGCCTGGAGTGGGGCAGACAGGAACCGGGGACCCGACCCGGGGAAGAGCTCAGGGCACGGGCATCCCGTCCTGTCCGGGCAAGAAGGCAGGGTGGGGCGCACTTGGCCCTGGAGCAGCAACTACGACATAAGCCACAGCCGTAGCCCACGAATTGTCATTTATTGAGCACCTACTGGATGCCCCTGTCGTCCTGAGACCTCCGCCACTGGCGGCGCAGGGGTAGCCCAACTGGGCTGAGAGAGGACTTTTACGTAAGTGGAAAACCCATAAATGGAGAGCGGCGAGCAGACGCCGACTTGGAGCTTCAGACTGCAGAGCTGGACCGCGCAGCGCCCAGGCGGCCTTCAGAAGGAGCTGGAGCTGGGGCGGTGGTGGAGTGGAATTTGAACCCTGGGAGAGGGAGACGGAATTTTGACTCCAGAGCCGACCTGGGGGACAGAGAGATAGCAGAAGACAAAGGGAGAGTTAAGCAGACCTTGGGGGGGGGTCGGTGTTTTGTGATTGGATTAGGCTGGCCAGGGGCCAGGCGCCTGCTGCGGGGCGGGCTCGGGTGGGCGGAGCTCACAGCTGCGGACTGACAGTCCCTTCTCCCCAGGCTGACCAATCACAGGCGGGAAGATGAAGATCCTGTGGGCCGCTCTGGTGGTCACGCTTCTGGCAGGTATGGGGCGGGGCCTGTTGGATCCCTGCGCCTCACCCTCTTCACTTTGGCCCCATTCAAGCCCAGGGGCCCCTTTTCTGTTGACCCATGTCCCCCATCGTCTCATGGCTAAGGCTGAGGTTGAGGTTCCCCCACATTCACTCTGAGCAGCTGTTTTACTGTCTGCGCCTCAGTTTCCCTACCCATATTATTGCCGTTATCCATGATATTACCACTTCCTAAGGCTTTGCCGTCCAGTAGGTAGTGAGTGCTAGCCAGCTGTCAGCAGTGATGGGCTTTTGTTTTTGTACCGGGGATTGAACTCATGAACTCACACTTGCCAGGTAGGCCCCTGTGCTGCTGAGCTATATCCCCAGGCCCTGTGATGGGCTTTTGTTCTGTCACCCCGGCATAATCCTGCACGGGGCACCAAAGGACAGTATGTGTTTGCTGGCGTAGTGGTGCAAGTCTGTAATCCCAGCACTTGGGAGGCTGAGGCAGGAGGATCTCCAAATTCAAGGCCAACCTTAACTATGCATAGTGAGTTAAAGACCAGTCCAGACTACCCTGTGAGACCCTGTCTCAGAAGACTTAAAAAAGAAAAAATACGTGCTTCACACATGATTAAATATACTCCACTCCATTTCAGGAGCACCTCATCTGGACAGAGTCCTGTGTGCATGGTGGGGTACAGGGGCTCTGACCTAGCCTTGCTTGAACTTGCCCCCCACAGGATGCCAGGCAGATGTGGAGCCGGAGGTGGAGGTGCGGGAGCCAGCAGTGTGGCAGAGCGGGCAGCCCTGGGAGCTGGCGCTGGGCCGCTTGTGGGATTACCTGCGCTGGGTGCAGACCCTGTCTGACCAAGTGCAGGAGGAGCTGCTCAGCTCCAAGGTCACCCAGGAACTGACGTGAGTGCCCGGCGCTGGCCCAGGACCCTGGCGGTGGGTGGTGCCCCTGGGCCTCTGGAGGGTCCGCTTTCTTTCTTCCTTGTCACTATCTCTTGGGGGAGGGACCTGGGACTCCATCCCTTTCTTGCTTCCTCTTTTCCTTTCCTTTTTTTCTTTTCCTGGTACTGAGGATCCCCCGCCATGGTACTAGAGGTTGAACCCAGGGTGTGACAAGTGGTAGGCAAATGCCCTGCTACTGAGCCACATCCCAGCCTCGCCAGCCCGTTGTTAGTTTTGAGATGTCTGAATTGCCTGGGCACCGCTGGAACGTGCACTCTGGAGTCCTCCTGCCTCAGTTTCCCAGAGTGCTGGGTTCACAGACGTAATCCACCACACCTGGCTTCTACCTGGTAGCTTTACCTCTCTGGCTCTCTGTGCTTCCAACACAGGTCTGTCTCCTCTCTGGGCCTGTCTTCTCTTCCTCTCTGACCTCCTTTAGGACGCCTCAACCCAGGCCTCCCTGCGCAGTGCCCTCCCTCTGGCCCACAGGTTGCTGATGGAGGACACCATGAAGGAGGTGACGGCCTACAAGTCCGAGCTGGAGAAGGAACTAGGACCCATGGCGGAGGACACCAAGGCTCGGCTGTCCAAGGAGCTGCAGGGGGCGCAGGCACGGCTCGGGGCGGACATGGAGGAGGTGCGCAACCGCCTGTTGCAGTACCGCAGCGAGGTGCAGGCCATGCTGGGGCAGAGCTCGGAGGAGCTGCGCGCGCGCCTGGCCTCGCACCTGCGCAAGCTGCGCAAGCGGCTGCAGCGCGACGCCGACGACGTGCAGAAGCGCCTGGCCGTGTACAGGGCCGGAGCCCAGGAGGGCGCCGAGCGGAGCGTGAGCGCCATCCGCGAGCGCCTAGGGTCCCTGATGGAGCAGGGCCGCCTGCAAGCGCTGACGAGCCAGCCGCTGCGGGAGCGCGCACAGGCCTGGGGCGAGCAGATGCGCGGGCGGCTGGAGAAGGTGGGCAGCCAGGCGCGCGACCGCCTGGACGAGGTGCGCGAGCAGATGGAGGAGGTGCGCGTCAAGATGGAGGAGCAGGCCGAGGCCTTCCAGGCGCGCCTCAAGAGCTGGTTCGAGCCCATGGTGGAAGACGTGCGGCGCCAGTGGGCCGAGCTCATGCAGAAGGTGCAGGTGGCCATGGGCGCCAGCACCCCGGCTCCCAGCCAGAAGCCCTGAGCACCCCGCATCCACCCCACCCCCACCCGCCCGAGTCCCTCAGCCAGCAGGAGGCAGGAGGCTCTGTACCCACCCCTGCCTGCCTCCGGGAGGGCTCTCCATGAATAAAGATTGGAAAGATTCTCAGAGCTTCGCAGCTGGGCCTCAGTGTGATTCTTTGCGGCTCTGCCGGTTTCCTGTCCCACACCGGTTCCTGACACTGTGGCCTTCACTGGTGTGTGTGGGGGTTCCTTCTTTTGTTTCAGCTCTGTTTTGATTACCTCGTAGGTTCTTTCTTTCTTTTTTAATGATACTGGGAGCCGGGTGTTGGTGCACTCCTGTAATCCCAGCACTCAGGAGGCTGAGGCAGGAGGATCCTTGCAAGTTCGAAAGCAGCCTGGGCTACAAAGTGAGTCCAATGTCAGCCTGAGCCACATAGCAAGACCCTGTCTCAGACAAATAAACGGTACTGAGGATTGAACCCAAGACCTTTGCACTGCGCTACATCCCCGCTGGTTCGTTCTTTCTTGCAATACCAGAGTTTGAACCTTGGGCATTGTACCACTGAGCTCCATCCCTAGCCCTTGTATTTTTGAGACTCTCGCTCCGTTTGTCGGGAACTTGCTACCTTGCCGCAGCTTGGCAGATGGCTGAGATTACAGGCATGTGCCACTGGGCCCAGCTCCTTTCCAAATGTTTTACTTTTTGGTGTCCTCTGCCCTCTGCCCGCTCACTCGCTCTTTCCATGCCATCTCAGAGCAGACAACCCTAGCTAACAGGTGCCCCTGCCTGGCAGTTCTCAGCACGTACCTGGCTGCTACTGCGACCCTGGAGATTAGGCCCGAGCCCCTCGGGCTGAACTACATCCCCAGCAGCCCTCCTACCCTAGCCCTTCATTTTTAAAATTTTTATTTATATATTTGTATGAGGCAGGGATCTCTTGCTAAGTTGGCCAGACTGGCCTCAAACTTTGCGTTTTCCTGCCTCGGCCTCCGAGGCAGCACCGTGCTGGGTTGGTTTCCCCATTTTAATACCACCTGCTGCCCAGAGCTGCTGTGACCTGAAGTGCCCCAGAGCGCAGCCTTGTCACTCCTCTCCCTCCCCCCTCAGGCCTGATCTGACTCTGCCTCCTGGCCTCCCCAGGCCTCTGTCCACCCCTGCTCCCCTTCAGGCTCACTCACTCCCACCTGCTGTTTTTACTGCACGCTGTTATTTCTCCCTCCTCCTCCTACAGCTGCTCTTGCCCCGGCCTTGCCTCCCTTTCCCCTCCACCCTCCCTGGGTTTGCACCTTCCACCAGCCACGGCCTATCCTCTTCTTTCCAGGTTAGCTGGGCATCGCGTCGCCCCCCTGTGCTGTACTTCCTGCTTCATCCTGCTTCTCCGTCTCTCTCCAGCTGTGCTGTCCTCTCTGTTATTTGAGACCGAGTCTTGCTACATAAACCAGCCTGCACTTGGAATCCTCTTGCCTCAGCCTCCCAGAAAGCTGGGCACATGCCACCATGCCCTGCTGTTGTCCACCTTTGTCTCCCCCAGTGCCCTTCTGTGGCGCTGGATCCAGCTGCCTGGGGTGGCCCAGGGGCTGGGGATACACAGGAGTCAGCACCTGGTGGGGGCCAGGCCGAACTGGCCTCAGGGAAGAGGGCAGAAACTGGCGCCCTGCTCCTTCCGCTCCCTCCCCCTCAGTTCTCAGCCCGGGGCAGGCCAGGGCTTGAGTCTGGGGGCCCAGCTGGAGTTCTGCGATTTCCCGGCAAGCACCAGGTGTCTGCATGGAGGCGGCTCCCCTCCCAGAGATGACTCACAGCCTCCAGACCCAGTGGGCTGATGGCCAGGTCCACTCAGGCCTCAGTTTTCCCCAGTGTCAGTAAGAAAGGCAGCCAGCAGCTCGGCCCTTTAAGTGGTAAATCTTGAATACTCAAGAATAGAAAGGTGTGTACATGTGTTCACGTGTGTGTATGTATGTGTGTACGTAAGTTGCCCAGGACTTGCAATCCTTCTGCCTCAGCCTCCTGAGTAACTCGGATTTCAGGCTGTGCCTCCAGGCCTGGCTGTGTGTGGCAAGCTATAAGCAGACATGGTGGGTTCCACCTTGCAGCAGCCCCAGTCAGGCCTTAAGGGAGGTGAGAGGGGCTGGGGAGTCAGGTACGGGAACTGGCAGCGGGTGCTGTCGGTGGGGTGGGCAGGACTGACCCCAGCAGGGGTCTCCAGAGAGACAGCCAGGAGTCTGAGAAGAGGAAGGACCAAGAGCCTGCCACACCTCTCACTAATCCTAAAATGTATTTGTCTGTGCCTCAGTTTCCCCATCTATAAACTGGAAACCCGTGTGGCTGAGACAGGACAAGACTGGCAAAACAGAGTCTTGTTACTCTAGCCTTATGGGGGTCAAGACACCAGGAGCTAGGTGTGGTGGCACAGGCCTGCAATCCTAGCACCCAGGAGGCTGAGGCGGGAGGATCACCTAAAGTTTGAGGCCAGCCTAGGCTAGTGAGTTTAAGACCAGCCTGAAATATGTAAAGAGCTGCTGTCTCAAAAAAAAGAAAGAAAAAAGAAAAGAGAAGAAAAAAAAAGGACACTGCCTGGATGTCTGGGGAATGCGCTAGGCTCTGGGCAGGAAGGAAAGCCGTCCAGCTGGGGCCCAAAGGGACTAGAAGCCCCGAGTCAGCCCAGGCGTGCTGCAGTGCTGCCAGGCTGGCATCTGTGCGGTCCCTTTCACAACCACCCTCTACCCCAGCGCTGGCACGCGCTAGCTGGGGCCAAGGCCAGTCACCCTCCCCACCAACTTTGGGGTCACTAGCGGTCAAAGGCGGCCCACGGGAAGGATGCACTGGGGGAGGGAGGGGAGCAAAAGAAGTGTTCCGGGCAGAGGAGGTGGGGGTGAGGCGCTCCCGGGAGGCTTGCGCTGCCTTCTGCAGTTCAGACCGGCGGAAGAGACCCAACCCCGAGAAGGAAGGGAGCCACGGAGCCCGGAGGGGAAGCGATGTAGAAAGAAAAGTAAATTGTGCTATGAACACACACCAGCTCCCCACCACGAAGGGACTCACGATGTACTGCAACGTAACACAAATGAAACTTAGGAAGAAGTAAAACCCCCGAGCCAGGCCCAAGGATGTGTGCCCATAATCCCGGGAGGCTGAGGAGGGGACTGCAAACTTGAGCTCAGCCTGGGCAATTTTGGGAGACCCTGTTTCAAAAAATAAGAAGTTCTGAGGATGGAGCTCAGTGCATCCCCCTGGAATGTACCCTGGAAGTACATCTGCCAGGGTACAGCGTCCCGGGGTTCAGTCCCCAGGACGGAGAGGCCCAGGGAATTAGGTCCCCGGTGAGTTCCAGGCTAGTCTGGGCTACATAGTGAGTTCAAGGCCGGCCTGCACTCCACAAACTTGAGGAAAAGACCCTGACTCAAAGAAGAAAAAAGGAGAGGGAGGGGACAGGGGGACGAGGTCACAAGGGACCCAGTGGGAGCTGGGATGGGACCCAGGGGGTTGTCACCCTGGAAAGGAGAGGGGCAGGGGAGAGGGTGGAGCCTACCCCTAAAGGGGGCAGGGGCTGGGCAGGCTGAGGTCACAGTAACGGCGGTGTGTGGTGCGAGCCCTGGGGAAAGGTCGGAGGGGGGAAAGGTCGCAGGACAGAAAGGTGGGCGTGGGGGCGGCCTGCAGAGAGGGAGGTGGGGTGCTCCGCCCCCTCCCCAGCCGATAAATGCCGCGCAGCCGCACCACCGCCCACTCCACCTCCACCGGGCAGGCGCACTGACTACAGGTCCAGGTGGGTGCTGGGCGCCTGAGGGAGGCCTCTGCGCGGGAGCTAAGGAGCCGGCTGGAGGGGCCGGGGTGGGAGCGGGGCCGGGGGGAGCAGCTCTCTGATTCCCGCGCCGCCCCCAGAGTGCCCTCTGCAGATATGAGGCTCCTCCTGTCACTACCCGTCCTGGGACTCGTCTTGTTCTTGGCTTTGGAAGGTAAGAGTGGGATGTGAGACGGCTCAGGAGGCTGAGGCAGGAGAACTGCAAGTTGGAACCCAGCCTGGGCAACTTAATGATTTAAAAAAAAAAATCTCAAAATATAAAATACAGCTCAGCGGCATAGCACCTGCCCAGCAAACACAGGCCCTGAGTTCGATTTCCGGTATATATATATATATATATATATATATGTAAAACCGGGCATTGTGGTACATGCCTGCACTTGGGAGGCTGAGGCAGGAGGATTCCCGTGAGTTCCAGGCCAGGCCAGCCTGGGTTATGTAGGGGGAGCTATCTCAAAAATCAAAACAAAAGAAAAATACACATATATAAAGCATAAAATGGCCTGGGTTTATGCAGATCAGCGCAAAGGACTCGAATTTGATCCCCAAATGCCACAAAAACAAACAAATGCAACAAATGTGCTGGGAGAATGGGGAATGGGGGAGTTTGAGGTTTGGGAGTGTGAGGCTGGCCTGGGACCAGTGTTAGCAGGTTTTAAAGCGCTGGCACCCTTATGTGTCTCTGTTCCCCGATTTTCCTCTGATTGACCGCAGCTTCGCCCTGCCGGGTGGGCTTCTAAACTGGCTAAGGTGAGTTCCAGCAAATGGACCAGGAGAGCCTTCGTGACTGGTGACGCGTGACGCCCACCCCGCTGGGTTGGCTGTCCCGTTTCTCCAGCCTGTTAAAGGCCTGAGGGATGCGGAGCCGGGGAAGACAGCGCCCAGCAGTTTGAGCCCCATCAGACCCCTCCAGGACCCTCCCACACCCTAACTCCTTAACTCCTGAGAATCACGGTCCAGGATCGCCTTTTGCATTCCCAGGCTCCTCAGATGACTGACGTTTCCGCTCGCTCCCTGCAGGTGCAGCCCCAGCGCAGGCCGCCCCGGACTTTGGCAAGGCCCTGGAGAGCCTCCCGGGCAAGCTGAAGGAGTTCGGGAGCACCCTGGAGAGCAAGGCCCGGGAAGCCATCGAACACATCAAGCAGAGCGACTTTCCTACCAAGACCAGGTTGGGACCCTTCCCGGGCAGGGCCCTGCAGCTAACGACCGCCCTGTGGTCACTGAGCTGCATCTCAGGGCTCGCAGACACAGAGGATAGGTTCCCAGATCCCAGCCGGGCCATGTTTTCCCGTGGGTTCTGGCGGATGTAGACGCCTTACTGCCCATGCGCTCTTGAGCAGGGACCCTCACTGTGAGCCTCTCCTCACCTCCTCACCTGTCAAGTGGGTGGCGCAGAGGGAAGTGAAGGAAAAGACCCACAGCTTGCTGGCCCTGGACGTCATAGTGAGCCTCCTGCTGGAGTTAATCACTGTGAGCCCCCATGCCTGGCTTCAGAGATGTTTAGCGCACATCTGCTGTGGGCAGCCATGCATTGTGGGGGATGATACCATACCGTCAACAAGATGAGGTGCCAGCTGGCATCCTGAGCAGGAAGCAGAGACAGACCATAAACCAGAGCAGACAGGCGAAGCACTGTGAAGATGATAAAGAGGATGATAAAGAGGACTGGGAGGGCCTCCTACAGATTTGGTGGCTGGATAGAAGTGACTTTTTTGGTTTTGTTTTTGTTGTTTTTGAGACAGGGTCTCAAGCTATGTAGTCCAAACTGGCCTAAAACTCATGGAAATCCTCCATGTGTCAGCCTCCCGAGTGCTGGGATTGTAGGAGCAACCCACTTCCCAGGAGGAATTGACTAAAATTTAAAGTGAGATTTGAAGGATCGAGAGAATCCAACCAGAACTAAATTAAGGAAGAATGGTCTCAGTGGAGGGCAAGTGCAAAGGCCCTGAGGCAGGAAGGGCTGTAGATAAGGAGAAATTGCCCTTCCAGGCAAGAGAGATGAGATGAGAGGGCATGAGGGTACACACCTGTGATCCCAGCATTTGGGAGACAGGCTGGAGGACCACCGAAAATTCAAAACCAGCCTGTGGTAGATGATTTGAGTTCAAAGCCAGCAAGACTACACAGCAAGAGCTTGCCAAAAGAGCTTTAGGTAAAGGAGGAAGGCTGTGAGGTGCCCCTCCAGAAGTAGGTGGGCAAGAGCCCCCTCAGAGGGTTGAAGGAGGAGATGGTGCCAGGTGTGGTGGTGCACACCTGTCATCCCAGCACTCAGGGGGCTGAGGCAGGAAGATCACCACAGTTTGAGTCCAATCTGGAATATATAGCAAGAACCTATCTGGAAAAGACAAAAAAGTAAACAGATGAAGGGAAAAGGATGATAGACCTTGAAAACGAGGGGCAAGATGGTTAGCATCTGTTGCCCTGGGCCATCTGGGGAAACTGAGGCACCGACGTTGGCCCACTCAGGGATCCTCCTCTTCTCACCGTGGGGACAGAAATCCGGGACAGGAATGATGGGGGAGTGGGGTGAGGTGGGGACATCCTGGCAGGTGGCCATATGTGGTGACACCTCCCCCACCTCTCCCCACAGGAACTGGTTTTCGGAGACTTTCAGCAAAGTGCAGGAGAAACTCAAAGCCACCTTCTCCTGAGCTCCCGAGGGCGGTGCCTGAGCCCAGACTTCTCCGTGACAGCCAGGTCTCCCCCAATAAAAATCCTACAGAGATTCTCCTGTGTGCGCGTCATGGGGCAGAGGGCATGGGGTCCCACTTTAGGGCCCCTTGTCGGCACCCCAAGGTATTTTGTTTTTGTGTTTTGAGACAGTCTTGCTGTGTAGCCCAAACTGGCTTTGCACTCAGGAACTCACGGTTCCTGCCTCAGCCTCCAGAGTGCAGGCAGAGGTCACAGGCGTGTGCCGCCACGCCTGGCTACAAGTCTGTTTTAACACGTTGAGTTCCTACAAGCCCTTGTCAGAGTGAGGATGCCTCGTCTTGTTCTTTATTTTGGGAGGGTCTAGAGATGGAACCCATGCGCTGAGCTGCGCCCCAAGGCCTCCTAGCTCCTTGGCTCCTGTCCCACCTCTGGCCTGGCCACCTGGTCATTTGCCTGGTCATTTGCTTAGTGTCTGTCGCCCGCTAGCAGAGTACCAGGTTCATGGAATCCTGTCCCTGAAGTGCCTCTGAGATCCTAAAGCAGAGCCTGGCACACAGTAGACCCTCAGTAAATACTCCTTGTGACTGGGGATGGAGCTCTGCTGGAGTCTTTCCCCAGCTTCCCAGCGCAGCCTGGAATTCCAGCTCTCTGGGAGGTTGAGGCAGGAGGATCTCTAGTTCAAGACCAGCCTGGGAAATGCAGCGAGACCCTGTCTCAAAAGAAAAAACAGAAAAGGGTGGTCAAGGCCTTGGGTTCAATGCCAAGTATTGCAAAAACAAAAACAAAAACAATCCTCAGAACTGGCTGGGTGTGGTGACGCATGCCTGTAATTGTGTAACTGCAGCACTCCGGAGGCTGAGCTGGGAGGACTGGGGAGTTAGAGGCAGCCTGGGTTACATAGCGAGACCCTGTCTCAAAGGAAAACAAACCTTGAATCCATGAATGAACATTCACATTCCACAGAGCAGCTGCTGCGCAGATGTGAATCACCATTCGTCACCATTCACGAATTCTAGCTGAAGTCTGCCGTTACCAGGTCAGACTTTAGAGCCCACGCAGCTGTCCTTGGGTTTGAGCAAAGGGCCCCAGTGGCGTCAGGATGTAGCCCGGACTTTCACCCCAGTGGACGTGGCACTTAGCCCCTGGCCTGACTTACACATGCAAGGGGGCAGCCAGCGACAAGGACTCCAAGGGCCTCCGGCCCCACCAGGGGTCATGGAGGGTGCCCGGAGGGGGGGAGATTTGAGTTTTACTAACTCCACATTAGCCAGAAAGAAATGGGGAAGCAGGTAAGAGTGCTACAGTGTTTGGTTTGCTTTTCTCAGATAGAGTCTTTCCATGTGCTTCAGGCTGGCTTTACATTCACTATGGAACCCCAGCTGGCCTGCAGCTTGTGGCAGTCCTCCTGCCTCAGCCTCCTGAGTGCTGGGATTAGAGGTTAGTGGCAGGAACTGCTAAGAGTAATACAGTGTTTTTCGTAAATGTTTATTGTATGAACATCAACTAACAGCTTCGTATAAGAATGGGCGAACAGAATTGCTTCCAGGAATAGTTCAGCAGTTCCTCAATCAGTTAAACAACAAGCTGGGCATGATGGGATAAGCCTGTGATCCCAGAACTCTGCAGGCTGAGGCAGAAAGATAAGAACTGGAGGCCAGCCTGGGCTCCACAGTGAGTCCAAGGTCATCCTGAACTGCATATCAAGGCCCTGTCTCAGAAAAAAAAAAGTTGGAGATCAGGCAGTTCCACTCTTAGATATCCACCCCAAGAACTAAAAACAGCATACGGCCGGGCGTGGTGGTGCACTCCTGTGATCCCAGCACTCAGGAGGCTGAGGCAGGAGGATCCTTGCAAGTTTGAGACCAGCCTGGGCTAGAGACCCTGTCTCTAAAAGACAAAAAAAAACAAAACAAAAAAAACCCAGCATGTGGTACCTTGTACCGAAATGGTCACAGCAGTGATACTCTTTAAGAGCAAAAAGCAGCAAAGCATGGTGACACAGGCCTGTAATCCCAGCACTCAGGAGGCTGAGGCAGGAGGATCATCACAAATTCAAGGCCGGGGGCCGGGGATTTAGCTCAGTGGCTTAAGCGCCTGCCTGGCAAGCGTGAGGTCATGAGTTCGATCCCCGGTACCAAAAAAATAAAAGAAAAAGCTATATACAAATTCAAGGCCAACCAGGGCTACATAGTTTAGGGACAGCCTAGACTACATAGTGAGACCCTGTCTCAGACCACCCCCCTCCAGAAACAGAGCAAAAAGTAGAATAACCCAAATGCTCATCAACTGACGAAAGGATGAACAAATCTGTACAGAGTGTATATCTAACATATGTACCTGTGAACCTAGACAGAGGAATATTACTCAGTCATAAAAAAGTATGGCCAGGCTTTTGGGACACAAACGGGTGAGACATGCCTTCGATCCCAGCTACTGAGGAGGCTGAGGCAGGCGAGTCACAAGTCTGAGAACAATCTGGACAAGTTTGCAACTTAAAAAGACCCTGTTGCAAAATAAAATGAAAATGACCTGGTGCTACAGCTCAGTGCAAAGGCCCTGGGCTCACTCTCAGTCCCAGAAAGGAGGAAAAGAAGTATGGACACACAGTGCAAGAGGAGTGAGTCGGGAAACAGCATGGTAAGAGGGGGCAGCCATATTTTGTCCATTCTGAGAAAGATCCCGAACAGAGGAATCCACGGAGCCCAAAGCAGAGTAGTGGCTTCCCACATCAGGAAGGAGAAGAGAGGGGCAAGACTTCTGGAGCTTATTGGCTTCCTGTGTGATGATAAGAATGTTCTAGAATTCCTGGCAATGGTTACGCAACCTTGCAGATGTACTGGGCACCAGGGAATTGAACAGAGTGTACCACTTTATTTGTGGGTTTTGCAGCGGTGGAGGTGGAAGCCAGGGTCGCACAGATGCTAGACAGGCGCCGTGCTGCCGAGCTGCCTTCCGGGCCCTAAGAGGTGGAAGTTTAAGGAGTATGAATGATGTGAGGAAATGAATGAGCAGGGTGTGGTGGTGCACACCTGTAACCCCAGCACCTGGGAGGCTGAGGCAGGAGGGTGCTTGCTAGTTCAAGGCCAGCCCAGGCTCCATAGTGAGTTCAAGTCCAGCCAGCACTACATGGTGAGATCCTGGCTCAAAAATGAAAAAGAAAAGAAAAGAAAATGAATTGATAGATGAAGATTTCCTGGGGAGAAGGCAGAAAGAAGAGGAGCGTTTCAATGGTTGTGGTGGTTATGCCTATAACCCCAGGCCCCTGGGAGGCTGAGGCAGGTGGATTGCAAGTTCGGTCCCAGCCTGGATAACTTAGTGACTTAGAAAGACCCAGTTTCAAAAAAAGAAAAAAAAGGGGGGGGGGGGTTGCTGAGGATGCAGTGTGAATGTCCTGGATTCAATCCCCAGTCTCCCCCCACCAAACCACACACCCTAAAAAAAGAGCATTTCAAACTCTTTCACCCCAGACTTCCCAGCAGAATCCTAACCACTGGGGGAGGCAAGTGGTTAGAGCAGCTTCTTAACAGCATCCTTTCTAGAGACTTCCATAGAAAATGACGGAAGAGAGCCAAATGTAGTAGTGAACAAGAGTAATGTGAGCTCTGGGTGGGAGGCTGAGGCAGGAGGATCACCAGGAATCTGAGACAGCCTGGACTTCCTACTGAGAACCTGTGTGAAATAAAACCACACAAAAGAAAATGAAGGAAGCCTGTGTGGGTGCTTGGGGGTTGAGGGATGGGGTCCTGACCAGGGCCTAGAGGACTGTGGGTTCTCGAGAGAATGGTTTAGGGGTTTGGGGTGGGGCCCTGTGGTTTGGAGGGCACAGTCTGCAGTATCACAGATGCTTCCTGCCCTTCCATACACGCGGGGTCCTGGGGTGCACACTCAGGGCCCCTCTTCTGCTGGCCTCACTGCTCCCATCCCCCTCTGCCCTGCAGTTGTTTCTGCGCTGCCCCTGAGGTCCACCCCCTTGACCTTCAGCCCTGTGGGTAAGGGGAACAAACATTGCAAGCAGCAAATAGCAAACACCCCTTGGCCCTTCCTGTGCTGACCTTGGAGCAGGGGCAGAGGACAGAGGTTCCACTGGCTGCGACCTCCCCTGTCCTCTGAGTGCCAGCGGGGAGGGACAGAGGCTGTCCTGGCTTGGCTTGGTATGAGACAGTGGTTCAAGGCCACCACAACCCTGGTGGACTCAGTTTGCGCCTCTGTAATGTTTTGTTTCATTATGTTTTGTTATGTGACAGGGTCTCACTACATAGCCCAGGCTGGCCTCAAACTTGCTGAGATCCTCCTGCCTCAGCCTCCCAAGTACTGGAATGAATGACAGGCTTGTACCACTGTGCCTGGCTTTGACCCGTAAAAAGAAAAGGTCAAAGAAACCCACCTCGTAGGGCTGTTGGGACCCCTGATGTACACAGGTAGCCCAGGGCAGGGAGTGCTAAAGAAAGAGCAGTTGACAAGCCAGGGCGGTGTCCCATGAGCCAGCTCAGTGACTCTGGAGGCTGAGGCAGGAACATGGCAAATTCAAAGCTGGCCTAGAGTTGTCTTGGAATTAAAAAGTGAAAGGGGCTGGGATGTCGATCAGTGGTAAGGTGCTTGGGCAGCCTGGGTGAGGCCTGAGGTTCTATCCCCAGCACCAAAAAAAAAAGGAAAAGAAAAAGAAAACAGGAGGCAATGAAGGAGCATGGGGAGCCAGCACCCTTTCTGTTCCCAGAATTTGTTTATCATTCCCACTCCTGAGGCTGGCAGCTTCATTTTAGGTTTTTATTTCCTTTCATTTTAATTTTATTGATTTTTTTTTGAGACTAGATCTCTTTATGCAATTCAGGCTGGCCTTGCAGTCACAGCAACGCTCCTGCCTCAGCCTCCCAAGTGCTGGGATTACAAGTGTGTGCCACCATGCCTGGCTAAAAAGTTCATTTTTTAACTGTGTTCTAGTACAGCTGGGCGTCTCCTATTGTATCTGGCAACCCTAGACCAAGGAATACAGCCCTCAGCCGGCACAGCCATGTGCCTGGGGGGCTGGCGGGGGACAAAAGGCCCATCTTCCTTCAGTCTGGCACTGAGCCTGGACATGACCTGGACTCTGTCCTACTGTGTGCACCTGGAACTTTCCCACATGAGGCTCTCCCAGCCTTCACAGGGACACAGGCAGATGGCACTTCAGTGGTGGGAGGGTTTTTTTTTTTTTTTGTCTTTTTGAGACAGGGTCTTGCTATGCAGTTCAGGCTGGCCTTGAGCTCACTTTGTAGCCCACGCTGGTCTCGAACTGGCAATGATCCTCCTGCCTCAGCCTCCCGAGTGCTAGGATTACAGGGGTGCTTCACCAAGCCCGGCTTTGGTTTTGGTCTTTGGTGTTTGTTTGTTTGCCTGTTTGTTTTTCGGTACTGGGGGTTGAACCTTTGTGTGTGTGTGTGTGTGTGTGTGGCACTGGGCATTGAACACAGGGTCTCCTGCATGCTAAGCAAGCACTCTACCACTGAGCTCTATCCCCGGCTTTTTTTTTTTTTTTTTTTTTTTTTTTTTTTTT
>PVJX010013917.1:0-46093 GCA_004027295.1 Dolichotis patagonum
AGTTTATCACTGAGCTACATTCCCAGCCCTCTGACATTTTTTAGTTGCTAAATTTTATTTAATACTTGTCTGTCATGTTCAGTATAACCTTATACCTTTCTATAGTATCATCAGTTCCAAAATACTGAGCCCCTGTCCTGAATCAGCTAGATCTTTGCTATATGAAGGAGTTCCAAACCCTAGTGGATTTAGGCAGTGGACAAGTAATAGTGATGTACTGTCAGAAGGAGTTGGATGAGACTGAACAGGACAAATACCATTTTAAAGAAAACAGAGTCTAGGAAGCAGTGCCATGCACAAACCCTGCCAGACTGGAACAGCCAGACCCCATCCTCTGCCTGTGAGTCAGCGCTGTTAGCAAACTGGGGGTAGAGAGAGAAAAGGACACATCAGCGAGCAAACCTAGGCAGGGAAGCAGCGACATGCGCGGACCCCTGCCAGACTGGAACAACTACATCCCAGCCTCTGCCAGTGAGTCAGTGCCATTTGCGGACCAGAGGTAGATAAAACAAAGGACGCGTCTGCGAGCAAACCCAGTTTGGGAAGCAGCGCCATGCACAGACCCCCACTGGACTGAAACAACCAGACCCAGCCCTTCCAGCACACAGGCTGGCAAACAAGTAGCATATCCCCCACCCCCACCCCGTAAGCAACCGGCTTATCCGGAGAAAGAGGCTGTGATAGCTATGGAGAGGAAATGCAATTGGATGCCTGTGGTGCTTTGATGTTTCACTAACATTGCAGGTCTAGGGCCAGTGGTCTGGTCTTGGGTTCAGAGGACAATGGTACCCAGTGTGACATCTAGGGGGAGATCTCCTGAGGGTTGCAGCCATTGTTGATTTCCTGTGGTCTTCCTGTGGAAGTCCTATATTGTTTCCATTGTTTTGCTGGGTTGAGTTTTTTCTCTTTTGTTTTATTTGATTATGTTAAATCCGATGGCAGGAGCAGCTATTTTGAAGACAGCAAGATACATTAAGGTAGCAATTATGGATTTACCTTAGGCTTGTTTTGACGTCTATTGCATTCATTGTTTTTATTGTTTCTACTCTATTCTGTTCTGTTTGATTTTTACTGTGTCCAAAGTTATCTGCAGCTACTTTGAAGATATCAAGAGGTATTATTATAACTGTTGTTGATTTTGTAATGTTTTCAGGCCTATATCTCTTAACACTGGTTTGTTTTGATTGGTTTTACTATTTTACCCTCTTTGAAATAAATTTTAAACAAAAGAGTTATAATTAGTTCCAGTGACAATGTCAAATATTCTGGTTTAATAGATTTTACATACTGAGAAATTTATGTGAAACTTATTGACTTTAGCTTATCTCTCATTTTCTATTTGAAATATTCTATTTTCTCTATTTTGAATGCAGAAACACATAAAATTAACAAAAGCATAGAGGAAAAATGCCTTTAATGCTTCTAGATAAGGAATGACATAAGAAAATAGCAAAATATTTTTTTCCTTTGCCGTGCTGAGGCCACATTCTCTGACCTTTTTATTTTTATTTTTGAGTGCTGATAAACTGCTGAAGTTGGCCTAAATTTAGGATCCTCTTGCTTCAGCCACCCCAACCAGATTACAGGGATTTGCTACCACATCCTGCTTGAAAGCTGGTTTATGAATGGTTTTAAAAGAAATTGGGGCTGGGGATTTAGCTCAGCGGCGTAAGTGCCTGCCTGGCAAGCATGCCGTCGTGAGTTCGATCCCCCATACCCATAAATAAATAAATAAATAAATAAACAAAAACAAAAGAAATAAAGTGAGGACAGAGACTATACCTCAGAAGTAGAAGATATGCTTAGCATGTTCAAGGGCTTGGGTTCAATATCTAGCACCATGAAAACAAAATAAAACCTAATAAACTGAAAAGAAATGTGATTGAAAGGAAAAATAAGTGCCAGGGATTTAGCTTAGTGGTATCAGCACCTGCCAGGCAAGCATAAGGTCATGAGTTTGATCCCCGGTACAAAAAAAAAAAAAAAAGAAAGAAAAAAAAATAGTTTTTTAAAACTTAAAGGTGAGTTTAAATTATGGAATAGTAGTTTTCAAACCCATATGGTAGGGTTTTGAAAGACTAGACTTTGAAAAAATGTAAATTCTGGAGATGGCTTAAAAGCAATAAAGAAATTTAATGTGTGAACAATACAACAGAAATAATACCACAGGAAAAATAAAATAATTAAGAATCCTGAAATAAACGAGTATAAGTATAGGAAAATAATTTGGATTACAAATTCCAAAGAAGTGAAATAATTAGAAAAAACTAATATATTTATGTATAGATGGAGGATACACAATTTTCTATAAAAGAAATAGAGGTTGTTGTCCTAAGAGTCAAGATAGAAGCTGGGTGTGGTAGCACATGCCTGTAATTCCAGCACTTAAGACCTGAGCCAGGAGGATTGCTGCTTTCCAGGCCAGCCTTGGTTATAAAGTAAGTTCAAGACCAGCCTAAATGGGCTGGGGATTTAACTCAGTGGCTTAAATGCCTGCTTGGCAAGCGCGAGGTTGTGAGTTTGATCCCCAGTACAGACTAGCCTAAAGTGCATAGTGAAACCCTTCTAGAAAGAAAAAAGAGGAGAAGAAGAATAAACAAGATATATACATATATATATATATACACACACACACACACACACTTTTTGCATCATATTTGGCAAAGCTGCAGGATACAAGGTCAATACACAAAATCAGTCCTATTCAATAAACAATCAGAAAAAATATTAAAACTATCTGATTTATAAGAATATAAAAAGAATAAAATGTTTAGGAATACAGTCAACCAAGAGTTTTAATATAAAAATTATGCTGGGGGCTGGGGAGCTGGGGCTTTAGCTCAGTGGCATAAGTGCCTGCTTGGCAAATGTGAGGTTGTAAGTTCGATCCCTGGCACCAAAAAAAAGAAACAAAGAAAATTATGCTGGGAAGCAGTGCCATCCACAGAGCCATGCCGGACTAGAACAGCCAGACCCCAGCCTCTCCCCATGAGTCAGCGCCATTAGGGGGAGAAAGAACAAAGGATACATCAGCAAGAAAACACAGTCTGGGAAGCAGCACCCTGTGTGGACCCCTGCTGGACTGGAACAGCCAGACCCCAGCCCCTTCCAGCACACAGGCTGGCAAACAAGAGGTACCATCCCACAGGCCCTGATCTCTGCAAGTGACCAGCTTATCTGGAGAAAGAGGCTGTGATAGCTATGGAGGTGAAATGCAATTGGATGCTTGTGGTGCTTTGGTGTCTCGCTAACATTGCAGGTCTAGGGCCAGTGGTCTGGTCTTGGGTTTAGAGGACAATGGTACCCAGTGTGACATCTAGGGGGAGATCTCCTTCTGAGGGTTGCAGCCATTGTTGATTTCCTGTGGTCTTCTTGTGGAAGTCCTATATTGTTTCCATTGTTTTGCTGGGTTGAGTTTTTTCTCTTTTGTTTTATTTGATTATGTCAAATCCGATGGCAGGAGCAGCTACTTCGAAGACAGCAAGATACATTAAGGTAGCAATTATGGATTTACTATAGGCTTGTTTTGATGTCCTTTATTGCATTCATTGTCTCATTTTTTATTGTTTCTATTCTATTCTGTTCTGTTTGATTTTTACTATGTCCAAAGTTATATGCAGCTATTTTGAAGACATGCCAGCCTTATGGTAAAAAAAAAAAAGAATATTAAAAAAGAAACTTACAAAACATTGCTGAAGGAAATTAAAGATGACTTAAGTAAAAGAAACACATACCATATTCATTGATTGGGTGATATATATGTGATATATATATGACATATATATATATATATATATATATATATATATATATATATATTTTTTTTTTTTTTTTTACATGCAGTTCAGGCTGGTCTTGAACTCACTTTATAGCCCAGGCTGGCCTGGAACTCACAACAATCCTCTTGCTTCAGCCTCTAGAGTGATGAGATTACAGACATGCATGCCCCAGCCTATTGTAGTTAATATTTTTAAAATGGAAATACTACACAAACTGGTCTACAGATTCAATACCATTCAACCATTTTCCATTAAAATCCCAATTGTGCTTTTAGTAGAAAAGCAGATCCTGAAAGTCACATAAAATGCAAGAAATCACAGATATATCAATAACTGTATAAAAAGAACAAAGTTGAATGTCTCATTGTTGGGAGTCATTGAAGCTGGAAATTGACCACACATGCAAGGCTGGGGCATGGCCTTACCAAGAACAAAGAGCACCATGGACAAGCTACATGAAGAAGCTCCTTCAGCCCAGAGAACACCTAGGCCCATGACAATCAGAATGGTGGGCTGCCAGGACAACAGGGTGCCTGCCACATGACATTAAGTTGCTAAAACGTACAAATGCTCCTGCAGTGAGGGGGCAGTTCCTTTCCTCCCATCCAGAGGGTAAAAGCTCCACCTGACCCGAGCTTTGTGTCTTCTTCATTTTCTTATCCTCTTGCAGTCTTTCACACAAGGAACCTCAAGTGCACCTCATACTGCTTAATTTACAAATAGCATAATCTTTATGTCTATTATCAACATAAGGATAAACATAAAAACAGTGGAAGATAAGTAAACCCATACAACTGTGGTCAACTGATTCTGACAAAGACACCAAGATCATACAATGGAGAAAAAGGAGTCTTCTTACAAAAGGTACTTGGATAAATCAATCTCACACCACATAGGAAAATTAGTTAAAATGGATCAAAGATATAAATGTATGAGCCAGGTGTGATAGTACATTCCTGTAATCCCAGCACTCAGGAGCGTGAGGCAGGAGTATTGCCTCGAGTAATAAGGCAGCCTGAGCTACGTAGTACATTCAAGGACAGCCTGAACATATATGTAGTGAGACCTTGTCTCAGAAAAAAAAATACACATATACACTTATACAATATACATATATGTATATATATGAGCTAAACCTACAAAATTCTGAGATGAAAACATGTCTGTGACTTTGGCAAAGGTTTCACAGATATGACAGATATGAACCAGAAGTATGAGTAACAAAGTATATATACAAATAAATAAAAATTAGTATCTGGGGGCCGGGGATTTAGCTCAGTGGCTTAAGCGCCTGCCTGGCAAGCGTGAGGTCATGAGTTCGATCCCCGGTACCAAAAAAAAAAAAAAAAAAAAATTAGTATCTGGGCTGAACATGGAGCTCAGTGATACAGTTCTTTTTCTTTTTACAGTTTTTTCCCCCTATAATGTTAAGACAGGGTCTTGGTAAATTGCTCAGGCTGCCCTTGAACCTGTAATCCTCCTGGCCTTACCTTCCCAGAGTATTGAAAGATAAGTATATGTCACCCAGCCCAGCTACAGTATTTGATAAAAGCTCTTGCTTAGCATGTGTCAGGCCCTGGGTTGATCTATATAGCTAGCATAAAGAAAGGAGAAAAAAAAAAAGGCAAAGGATTTGAATGAATATTTCTCCAAAGAGGATATACAAATGGTCAACAGTATACAAAACAATGTGCAATGTTATTTGTGTTTAGGAAAATATAAATGAAAACCACAATGGATGTGTGAGGCCCTGGATTTGATCCCCAGCATTGTATAACAAGCAAACAAAAACACTCAATGTGATACTACTGCACAGAGCGAGAGAGAGAGAGAGAGAGAGAGAGAGAGAAATCAAGGGAGAGGAAGGAAGAAAACAAAGAAGAGAGAGAAAGGAGGGAGGACTATACAGTGTTGGTGAGGATATGGAGAAATTTAAACTCTTATAAATTGCTGACGGAAACAAAAAGGTACAGCTGTTGTGGAAAACCATTTGGCAATCCCTCAAAAAGCTAAACATAGAATTACCATATGACTCAGCAGTTCCATATCTAGGTCCATAAGCAAAAGAAATAAAAACAGGTGCCTAGCAAAGGAAAGACCCGTGCTGTCTGAATCTTTTCAGTAGCACCATCTACTCACAATAGCCAAATAATCATCAACGGAGGAATGGATAAACAAAATTATCCAGCTATAAAAAGGAATAAAACATGCTACTCCATGCCTAAACCTTGGAAATAGGCTAAGAAGCTTGACACTAAAGGCCACATATTTTATGATTCTATTTATATGAAATATCCAGAATAGATGAATTCATAGAGACATAAAGCAGATTAGTTGTTGCCAGGATAGTACAGAATGGGAGAGACTATTTGATAGTCATGGGGTTTTCTTTTGGGGTGAGGAGAATGATCTGGAACCAGAAGTGATGATGACTGCACAACGCTATAAATGCATCAAATGCCCCTGAAATGTACATTTTGGTGAATCTTATTCTGACAACAGAAATTGTTTTTAATTAAGAAAAACCTTTTATACAAAAAATAATGTCAGGAAAGGCAAGAAGAATAAAACTTATAAAAGTAATTTATAAAAAGCTAGTATCTGAGGGGCTGGGGGTTTATCTCAGTGGCACAAGTGCCTGCCTGGCAAGTGTGAGGTCATGAGTTTCGTCTCCAGTACAAAAAAAAAAGTTAGTATCTGAATTATTTAAAAAGATTCAATACAAATATATAGGACAAATCCACAAAGTTCTTGGCCTAAGTAACCAAAGTTGATGTACAGATTATATACCAGAATATAACTAAAATAGAATTTCTCACATAAAAAACACAGGCGAGCTAAGCACAGTGGTCTGCACCCACATTCCCAGTTAGGAGGCGCCTGTGAGCCTAAAGCGTGAGGCCAGCTTGGGCAATACCGCAAGACCCTGTCTCAAAAAAACCACAAAACAAACACAAACAAAAAGGCTTGGGATTTAGCTCAGTGGCATAAGCACCTGCCTGGCAAGCACAAGGTCGTGAGCTGGATCCCCGGTACTGTAAAAAAAAAAAAAAAAAAAAAGGATAAAATAAAAAGTAAAGGCCAGCTACCAGAAAGTAAATGCTTACTAAAACATCTTTAAGTAAGCATTTTATTCCAAATACCTTAATAAAAGATAAAAATCAATTTGGTCAGGTCATAGAAAAATGGATAAACTTAAATATCATTAAACATATTATAAGACTATGTGAAAGAACACTATATAATAGGAGCTAAAAAGCTAGTCAAGTATGTTGACTTAGTAATTTCATGCTTAAAACTACACTTTTATTTTATTTTTTTTCTGTATCAGGGAACTTGAACCCAGAGCCTCAGAAGGCTAGATAAGCATTCTACCTTTGAGCCACATCCTTAACCCAGTTTATTTTTATTTTGAGAAGGGTCTTGCCAAATTTCTCAGGCTGGCCTTAAACTTACAGTATTCCTCCCTCAACCTCTCAAATAGCTGGGATTACAGCTGTACATCAGAAGGACTACAGAGAATTTAAAACTCAAGACTCTTTTCAATATACATTATAAAGGGATAATTTCCCAGAAATGATTTCGAATTATATTATTTTTGCCCAAAAACAGGTAGCCCCTCAAAGTAAGTGACAATAAATATTTTTATAGGATAAATATAAGTTTAGAAGGAAATATTAGGGGCCAGGGAGATAGCTCAGTGGCATGGCACCTCCCTGGCAAGCACAAGGTCCTGAGTTTGATTTCTAGTACCAAAAAGAAAAAAAGAAAAAGAAAAATAAAAGGTTAAATGACCAAATTAAGATCTTTTATTCTGTTAGTCTCTTACTATAAACCTCTTGCTGAACTAAGTTTCCAGGTCAATTGCCCAACAGGATTTTGGAAAAAAAAAAAAGAAAGGTTTTTTTTTTTTAAAATTACATTTAAAAGGTTGGTCACATTCTTGCAAATAAAAATATTTTCATGTAATACTTTAACCAAAATACTAAAAAGCAGTATTCATATATATGTAGAAATGTGGTCAACTGTTAAAAGAACAATGAAAAAACCCTGAATAAATTCACAAATACTAACACAATCCAGTTCTTGATCTGTGTAGCAGTAACTGCCTACACACTGCTCTGAACAGCCGCTGCACACAAGCCATCATAAACACCAAACAAAGAGAACACAGAACTGTCAGACATTCTGTCTGTTCAGAGACTAAGACAGGAAGAGGCCACGAACAGAAAGAATGAGAGGCACAGTTGAAGGGAGTCATCTTAAGTAAGGGGCACTTTGCTGTTTGAAATTCTCTTGCTACCAGAATTTCTTATTCCTCCTGAGAATCCACCAAATAGATAGCTATGCATATTAGCAGGGATTATCTATTATCAAAACCAATACCTCTGAAATAAGTATAATAATTTATTATACAATACTATGAATCTGTTCAGTTGTTTTACCTTTCTCTACTTAAATGAAGCCAGCTTCAAGTCAAAGGAAGCAGTATTGAGCCACTCACTACTGCACTTCTCCCGCGAATGCTCCAATTTTCCAAACTTCTAGTCAAAGTTCTCATCTATTAACCTAAAAAAGTACGTCGTTTTTTGTTTGTTTGTTTGTTTGTTTTTTTGAGACAGGGTCTGGTATGCAGTTCAGGCTGGCCTTGGGCTCACTTTGTAGCCCAGGTTGGTTTCGAACTTGCAATGATCCTCCTGCCTCAGCCTCCTAACTGCTGGAATTACAGGAATATGCCACTGTGCACAGCTAAAACTACGTCTTGCCTCAAAAATTTTAAATTAATAAGAAATAACAACATTTTAAAAATATCAACTCACCTGAAACTTATTATTTAACACTGGAGAACAGTGTTCTTTAAAATAATCTATTTAAAACTTGAATTTTAGCATCACATTTTCTTTACAGAAATTTCACTACACTTCATTACAGAGTAAAACAATGAAGACCTTAACTTGTCCTTGTAAACAAATATATTATATTTAAAGAAATTTTTTTGGTATAATATTCATCATTTGACTCTTACTTTGCTTCAATTTGTGGAAGTCACCAACTCTATCCTTAGTGGCTTGCTTTAGTGTATCTGTTTGAATTCTGGGTTCATTCTCCAAGTTTGAGCCGGGATTTAAAAGCTGAAGAGGATTGGAAGGGTTCTGTTTTGAAGTATCCGGGTTACCATTGTGGTTTACATGTGAATCTACGGCAAAAAAAAATCAAATTAAAATTTTTTTATTTTTTTGGTATTAGGTATTGAAGCTAGGGCCTTCAAACTGAGCTACTTCCCCAGTCCTTTTTTTGAATTTTTTATTTTGTGACAGTATCTCAGTAAGTGATTAAGTTGTCTTGGATGGTCTTGAACTTCTGGCCTCCATGTTCCTCAGTGCTGCATAACAGGTGTGCACACCACCATGCCTGGCAGAATGTAATTCTTTTTTCAGAAGAATTTCATATGTTGTTTTAGAAATGCTTAAAAAAAAAAACCATCACAACTGTGTGAAATCAAGTGATCATGTGAAAAAAAATTTTTTTGAGACAGGTTCTCACTCTGCAGTTCAGGCTGGCCTTGAACTCATCTTGTAGCCCAGGTTGGCCTCAAACTTAGTGATCCTCCTGCCTCAGCCTCTTGAGTTCTGGGATTACAGGTATATATCCCCATGCTCAGCACCACTACTATTTTTAAACCTACTTACCAAAGAGATGTACCATAGCACCCAAAGATGAGTACCACAATGACACATTATGGCACATGCCTGTATTTCCAACTACTCAGAAGACTGAGCCAAGAGAACTACAAGTTCAAAGTCAGCCTGAGCAATGCAGTAAAAGCCTTGTCTTTAAAAAATAGATAAGTAAGTAACAATTAAGCCTATGTCTTTGCCTCCCTCCCAAATCCATATTGCTTTTAGGAATCTCTAAAATTTATGATATCTAAGTGATTTTCAACAAATAAAGACTAAGAATTGTAGGCCAGGAATGTAGCTCAGTGGCACAGTGACAGCCTGGCAAGTATAGGGCCCTGAGTTTGATTTCCACTATCCAAAAAAAAAAAAAAAAAAAAGGCTAAGAATTGTTAATTTTGCACTACCAAAAAAAGAAAAAAGACTAAGAATTGTTAGTTCTGGATTCCTTCATAGTAGCAACTGCTCAAGATATTCTCTTTCCCTCACTCTCCCTTTTTCCCCTTTATCTATGTCTTGATTTAGATCCTTAATTTTGGAATCAGAACTTTCTTTGCCATGGATTTCTATATCTTTCCTTTCCATCATTTCCTCAGGAAGCTCCTTTTCAATCATATCAGTTCTCATTGTAGGACATTTTCAGAAAATCAAATAGGTATCAGTACTAATCAGTCACACTCATAAGTATGGGTAGGTGATTATATAGGTGTATATGTGAGATAACTGGACACATTTTAGGGAAAATAAGTCCATATGGTCTTGCAGAGATGAAAGAAAACAGTGCAGAGTGACACAGTATTTCTTTTACAAAAAATTACAGTAACACATTAAACAAAGTACAGTTCTGGATGTTTTTCCCTAAGGTTTTCTTTTCTTTTTTTTTTTTTTTTCTTCTTCCCCTCTTTGGTCTTTTTGAGACAGGGTCTCGCTATGCAGTTCAGCTGGCCTTCAACGCACTTTGTAGCCCAGGAAAGCCTCAAACTCACAGCGGTCCCCCTGCCTCAGTCCCCTGAGTGCTGGGATTACAGACATGAGCTACCAAGCCCAGCTTTTCTACCAGTCATTTAAAATATGTAACATTAAAGAATAAATGCTACTCTGGCGTGGTGGCACATTCCTGTAATCTCAACCCTCCAGAGGCTGAGGCAGAAGGACTGCTGCTGGTTTGAGGCCAGACTGGGCTACAGAGCCAGTTCAAGGCCAACCTGAACTACTATAAAAAGATCCTGTCTCAAAAAAAAGCTACTTCACTACATTGCTAAATGACATATTTTAGATATTACATAACAGTATATAACCAAAGCCACACACAGTGGCTCACAACTGCAACTCTAGCACTCTGTGAGGCTCAGGACTGCAAATTCAAGCCCACCTTGGGCAATTTAATGACTTAGCCCTATCTGAAAAAGAAACAAACAAAAAACCAACAAAGGTGGGAATGTAGCTCAGTACAAAAGTCCCAGGTTCAATACCCAGTAACACAAACAAACAGGACAGTAAATTAGTTTTCAGCATATTGCTATGAATAAGACTTCATACCTGGAGCCATATTTGGGGAGAGAGGTTGTCCAGTTGGAAGATGAGAGATTGTCTGATGATTTTCATGTTCAGAAACTAAAACAGGTGGCTTCCTTAAAGCTATAAGAAAAAAATACATCCACATTATTCCCACTGATATTATGATTTGTACAAATCAATATCATGGATCTATTTACACTGCACTAATCCTATGATGCCCATTCTAATCTTGTAAATTTTAGAGCTGATATATTAACTAACTCATTTATGTTTACTAATTGATATACTGGACCATCCAAAACACATTTTGGTGATCAATAAATTTGACTGGAATAAAACAAGTTCTGTGACAATACAAACCGTTTTGTTAACTACTGTATCCTTAAAACCTAGAATAGTGTCTGGCACATAATAGAAACTCAACAGTGATTTGATAAGTATATAAGTAAGTTAATTTTTTCAGACCCAGTGATTTCCCTCAGCTAGATCTCTATAAAGATAGTACAAATAAAAACTGACATTTACAGAAAATAGTATGATTATTCTATCCTTAGTTCCTCAAGTTTAAAGCCTCAATATGACTACTCTGATAATTTGAGATTTTATCATGAAGATGGAAAATTTGTTTTGTGCAAAAGACTTTACTAACAAAGAGATACCTACCTTAGAGTTGGGGCACTATTTTCTCCTAAGAATTGAAGGCAACAGGGAAAATGATGAGGTGTTTTTTTTTTTGTTTTTTTTTTAACTCATTACCACTGTTCTATTGTATCCTGGGCAGGCAAACATGACAGAAAGGCAGACAGCAAGCAAGAAAACTAGAGAGAAAGGAAACATCATCTACAATCTCTCTTCCCCTTCCACCACAACTTAAGATGCAACACATGATGATGGTGGCATCATAAAATGGAAGGGGTCACTGCTCAGACCACTGCAAAGAGAACCATTCAAGCTGTATCAAATGGTAAAGTGAGCAATAAATAAACCTTTACTGTTTCTAACCCACTGTAACTTGGAAATGTGTGTTAATAGATCATAGTCTAGTCAATCCTAATTGGTGTACCTAAACTATTTTTACAATCCTCAAAGTTTATTTCAATGAGAGCACACCACTCAAATTTACAGAAAGTTGAGGTTTTCTGTATCTCATTTGTTTCCATTACTTTATTCCTACTGTTATCTGCAAAGCCTAACACACATTTGGCACACAAAACAGTTAAATAACAATCAGTTACAATCTTAGCAGAATGGCACTTGGCAGGCTTAACAGTACAATTTTTACTTGCTTATAGGCCCTCAGGATACTACACATCTGACAGAAATATTCAGAAGTCTGTCATAATTTACAAAATTATTCATCATAGTTGGCTTCCCTACTACACAATCAGAAGAGATTGGTGCTTCCATTATTAAACTAGGTATCATTCATGTCCTTAGCTTTATATAATAATGCCTCCAACTCAAGAATCAGGTGACTATTTGAGGAAAAACTATGACTTAGTTATGTAAAACAAAGCTGGATTCAAATGGGACCATATAAAGCACCCAGGTGGGTTTAGAACTAATACACCTGTGACACAGTACTCCTATGTAGCCCTTATAAAATTAGTAGGGTAGTTTTTCTCTTATTGATTGATTGATTGAGACCAAATGACTGAGTCCAGTTTGCCCTTGAATATGTTATGTAGCCCAGGCTGGCCTCAATCTCATGATCTTCCTTCCTTAGTCACAGAGTAGTGCTGCCACACCTGACTTGACTTTTTTCTGCAAATCCCAAGTATCTAATTTTCCTCTATAATAATAAGATTGTTTTATACTTGCATTCCTCTAACCTGTTTTTTCTATCTTAAAAAATAAGCTATCTTTGTATGTCAATATAGCTCAACATCACCGTTTTAATGCACATATATCACATATTATGGATATAACAGGTTTAATGAATACCTTATATGGTTTCTGCTTGTCATTGTAAGTAATTTTATGATGTGCATTCTTACAGTTACATGATAGAGTAAATTCTCAGAGAAATTTAGAAAGTTGATAGCTATGTATACTTTTCAAGTAAATTAAGAGAAGCCAATTAATAACTATAAGTTTAAAGACAATAATAAAAATTAGATGTAAGACTACAAAAAAATCATAACAATGACTTATGATATTAAATCAGCTTTAACTCTGTCTTAGTCCTCTTCAATGAGAACCAAAAACAAAAACAAAAACAAAAAACCAATATACACACAAGTCAACAGAGAACAGCGTACTGCTATCACAAAATATGATCAATATCTAGGCTGCTGGACAGGTACAGCTGGGAGTCCAGGGGAATGTCAAGACAAAGGAACAAAATGCAGTCTCAGACCTCCAGCCCACACACAAGTCTGGGAGATATATTCATGGAAGAAAATGGAAGTCACCCACCTGAAATCTCTGAGAGTATAGCAACTGAAGTAAAGAAATAATGTCACGAGATTATAAAAGCAGTCAAATCAGAAATAATTTTGTCTCAAGTAAAAACGAATCACAAACATACTAAAAGAATTGCTCAGCATGTCTAAAGTAGACACAGATAAAAAAAGAGAAGAGCATAGGAAAATGATGGAAACTTTAAATGAATATAGAAAGGAATTACAATGCATGAAACATTCAAAGAGAGATTTAGGAAATTTAAACATCAACTGAAAGCTGGCAAAACCGCTTGAAAGAGACTGAAGACAGACTTTCAAACCCTGAAGATAGGATTGCAGCTAGTGATCCTGAAAGGAAAGATCTCTTAAAAATAACAAGGAATAGGAAATAACAATTCAACAGCTATAAGATGATGCAAAGAAGCATAATCTAAGACTGATAGGTATCAGTGACAAAGCAGGGGTCAACATAAATGAAATTAAAAGGCTAATTACAGATGTAATAGCAGAAAACTTTCCAAACATGGGAAAAGGATCTGGCATGGATATAAGTGAGGCATACAAAGCTCCAACTAGCCATAACCAAAGTAAATCTATACCCAGACATATAGTAATCAAGATCCCAGAAATTCAGCACAAGGACGGAATATTAAAAGCTGTTAGAGAAAAGAAACAGATCACCTCTAAAGAAAACCAATCAGAATCACAGCAGATTTGTCAACATAAATCATCAAGTCAAGAAGAGTTTGGAGTGAAGTGTTTCCAATCCTGAAAGAAAACAATTTCCAACCCAGATTGATCTATCCAGCAAAACTATCTTTCAAAACTGATGGAAAAATAAGATACTTCCATGATAAAGAACAACTGAAGGAATTCATGACCACCAAACCAATCCTTTTTTTTTTTTTCACCAAACCAATCCTACAGAGAGTGCTGAAGGATATTCTAGAGAGAGATAAAGGTGAACATGGTTCCAGGAACAGCAGCAGAGAAGGATTGCCAAACAGGTCAGGCAATTGAATGAAGGGGAAAAGTGCAGGGCCAACAGCAGGAGGATAGCATGGCAGAGATGAACCAATGTGTGCTGGTTGTAACCATTAATGTAGGTGGCCTCAGGTCAGCAATAAGAAACACAGAGAATGGATCAAGAAACAAGATCCATCAATGTACTGTATACAAGAATACATTAACCCAAAAGGAAATTCATAGACTGAAAATCAAAGGAGAGAAAACAATTGTTTCACATGACAGGAAACCAGAAAAAAAAAAAAAAAGCAAGGGTAACTTGCCCATCAACCACAGAATGGATAAGAAAGATATGGTATTTTCATACAATGGAAAGCTACCCAGCTATAAAGTAGGATAATCTCAAGGCTCTTGTAGGCAAATGGATGTAACTGGAGATCATGTTTATGAGCAAAACAATTTGAACTCATTTGGGTGAACACTGAGTTATCTCCCTAGCATAAAACACTAAAGGATTAGTGGGATCCAAAAAGCACAATGGATATTATGAACATGATAGGGAGAAAACATTTAGGAGGGAAAGGTGCTAACCACTGTTAATTTCTTACTGTCTTAATCTCTTGTATCATTTTCATAATTTTGTTAGGTTTGATTTTGTTCTGTCTTGTATTGTTAGATTTTACTGTGTCTGATGGTATGGGCAGGAATTTTGAAGATAATGGGATGTATTATGGTAATCATTGTTGGTCTCTTATTATCTTGTTTTGAAGTTCTATAATGCATTCGTTCTTTTGTCTAGATTGGTTTTATTCTGGTTTCTTTGGTTTGATTTTAATATGTGTGATGGTGTGGACAGCTATTTTGAAGACAAGAGACATTATAACAGCCATTGTTGATTTCCTTTCATTTTGTTTTGAAGTCCTATAATGCTTTTATTCTTATGTTTTGATTACTTTTATTCTGTTGTGTTTTATTTGATTTTATGTGTGATACTATGAACAGCTATTTTGAAGACAACAGACATTATAATTGCCATTGTTGATTTCCTGTTGTCTAGTTTTGAAGTCCTGTAATGCTTTCATTCTCTTGTTTTGATTGGTATTATTCCATTTTATTTCATTGTATGTGAAGGTATGGATAGCTATTTCAAAGAAAATAAAGAGGTATTATGGTAGCCATTGTTGATTTCCTTTTGTTTTGAAGTCCTGTATTACTTGCATTATTTTGTTCTGATTTACTTTGTTCTGTTTTTGTTTTAAAATTTAAAAAAATCAAAATTAAAAAAAATTTTTAAAAAATACCTAGGCTGCTATGGCCTGGAGATTTAACTCATTGATACAGTGCTTGCCTAGCATGCACAAGCATCTGGATTTAATCCTTAGCTCTGTAACACTACCACCACCAGGAACAACAACAGCAAAAACTACACTGATAAAATATACATTATTGATTAAACCATCATTAAGGAAAACTACCAAAGATAAAATAGGAATAAAATAATAAAACCAGTTTATCACACAGATAAAACACAGGATATCAGTCACTAAAGTATAGAGTTCTTTTCTTTGTGGTGTTGGGGTCAAACCCATGGTCTCCTGCATACTAGGCAAGTGCTCTATCACCTAAGCTACATTCCCAGCCCAACACAGACTACTGTTTTTGCATTCTTTTTTTTTTTTTTTGCATTCTTTATATAAAAAAAGAACTATCAGTATAGAAATTGGACCACTGTTCAGTACACAGCCCTGAAAAGTTGAGACTCAGCAGTGAACAGAACACATGTTATTACACTATGAAGCTGGTATTTTTGTTGGGGACACAACACTAACTTTAACTAAAAAGATACAGTGTATATAACTTTGAGTAGCTCCTAATTTTTCTAAGCTTCAACCCTCATCTGACAAGTACAGTTAATGCCATTTAGCCTGCATAAGCAGTATGGGGACTGAGAGTAGTGCCTATGGATTACACAGTCCTAGCAAAGAGAAAATGCTTCATACCTGCTGCAGGGTCTACAGATGGCAAGTCAGGTGTTCACCCTTAGAATAACTGATCCAAGATATGAATTTAAGGGGGAGAAAACCATTCAGACAAACCTACTGGCCCTAATCAATTTGAGTCCTCCTGATAGCACAGATAACTAACTCATTTTAAGAGTCCTAAAAAAGAGTATTTATATAGATTTTGGAAGACTCATAAAAATTGTGATCAGCAAATGACCTTAATAAAGAAATCTCAGAAAGTAAAGACTAGAATGGTGTGTATCTGTAATTCCAGCTACTTTGGAGACTGAGAAACCTGAGAAAACAGTATGGGCAACAGAGATAGCAGTGATATATCTCAAACAAAACAAAACAAAACAAAACAAAACAAAACAAAACAAAACAAAACCCCTTCCCCCCTCAAAAAAAAAAAAAGGTGAAATATTAATTATTCTGAAGCCTGAATGGACCATTTCCACTCTTGAAAAAAAATACATATCTACAAAGACTTATTTACAACTCAGCTATAACCCACTTTCTTTCTGTCTCTCTCAACTTTTGAGACAGGGTCACACTAAACTGCCCAGGTTGGCACTGAACTTGGGATCTTCCTGTCCAAGTCTTCAGAGTAGATGGAATTACAGGAAGGCACCACTATACAGATTACCAAAACATTATTCTCATGTGACTCCTAAGGTCTGGTCAATGAACTGAGGTACCTTTAAACTTTGGTGTTTAATTAATTAATTAATTAATTTCAAATCTATTTTATTTCAAAGACAAAAAACAAATTTCAAAACACAACAATCAGGGGACAATGATGGCACATATATTGCACATTGCCATCCCCAAATCAGTCACCCAG
This sequence comes from Dolichotis patagonum, assembly GCA_004027295.1. Taxonomy (NCBI): domain Eukaryota; kingdom Metazoa; phylum Chordata; class Mammalia; order Rodentia; family Caviidae; genus Dolichotis; species Dolichotis patagonum. The sequence goes on from PVJX010013917.1 coordinate 17,194, forward strand.
AACATAAGACATCTGCATTCAACTGTCCACACAGTACCAGTGCAAACTTTTCTCTTCAATGAACTCAGAGAAATCAGTAGTATAACTATCTTCATTACACACACACACACACACACACACACGTTCTTTCAGCTTCTCACACTAGTGAGATAATAGTGTTTACACATGTATGTCTGATTTACTTCACTTATGTGTATGGTTTCAAGTTGCATCCATTTACCTATAAAAGTCTCCAGGTGGTCCTTCTTTATGGCTGAATAGTTCTTCATTGTATAAAAATGCCACATCTTTTTTATCCATTCCTCAGTTGATAGGTATTTGGGTTGTTCCCAAGATCTAACTATTATAAATTGTACTGTTACAAACATGGGTCTAGCACCATTTATTAAAGAGGCTATCTTTCTTTCAGTGAATGTGTTTCATACGTGAATGTGTTTCATACCTTTTTCAAAGATAAGGTAGCTTAGTGGGTCTGGAGTTGTTTCTGCATCTTCTAATCTGTTCCACTGATCTTCAGGTCTGTGTTTTTTTTTTTTTTGTCAGTATCACAGCGTTTTTATCTCAGTAGCTTTATAATATAATAGTCTGGGACTGTGATGCCCCTGCCTTGCCTTTGTTGCTCAGGATTGCCTTTGCTATTTTCGGTTTCTTCTGACTCCAGATGCATTTTAGGATATAGGAAGATCAACTGATCACAGCAACTATGTCACCTTTTAAAGTAGTATAATCACCAATAACAATAGCATCAAACACACAATGGAAAATGATTAACTATGCTAAGTAATGATTTGCCACTTTTAACCATATGCACAAGATTTATAGTTATATAACAAAATCAAAGACAAATCAGTAGATATCTACTTGACATAACAATTTTACCCTAAGGAGAGAAAAAAATAAAGTGGGAGAAGAGGAAAAAATAGATACATAAAAGAAGAAACAAGATTAGAAGCAAGGCTAAAGGACAAAAGATGATTACCCAAACTTCAGGCCACTGGTGAAGAAGACAAGAAACAATAAAAAACAAAAACAGGAACATAACAAAAGAACTAGAAAACAATATTCACCCTCACAAGGAAGCAAATTCAATTGGAGAGGGAAAAAAAAAGGAAAAGGAAAAAACCTGAAGTTTCTCTGTCATTTCAGGCCTGTAGTTAGATCTTCTAGGGGTGCAGTTTTTGGTAATGCCCAGTTTAAAGCATGACTCTGCTCAGACTGGTAGATAATCCTAGTAAATCGGCAATAAAATAGGGTAGGGTATTAGGTAATCTCAACAAGCCAGCAGTAGGATTAGGGTATGATGTTGGTTCTCGGCCTTTCACATCCATGAAAGTTCGGATTGAACCTGACATTTTCTCATGGAGTTTGGTCCTGAGTCATCTAGCTTATAACACTTTAGATGTCTCCGGCCAGACTTCCCATGGCTCTCTGCACATGGGTGTCTCCTGTGATTAACCTTCATGTAGTCACCGAAGTAGTATAGTACTGGGTGGGGCCCTGAGATGAAGCCAACCTTGGACTGCTCTGATTTCCAGGCTCAGTTTGCCCCTCCCTAAAATGGTGTCTGAACAAGCACACTTTGAATCTGTTGCAAGATTCTACCTCGTCAGTTTACTGAGGATGAGAAGTTCCTTCCTACTTGGCCCAGCCCATGGTTCTTTGGCACTGGTCCACAATATTTTCTATAACCCTTAGGCAACCTCAGTCTTGGTATACCAGGAAGAACAGTGAGTAGAGCAACTACGTCACTTTGGCTAAAGAGGTACAATCAGCAATAACAACAGCATCAAACACAGCCTACAAATAACAAACTGAGGTAAATTATTATTGCTACCTTTAACTGTATGAACTAGATTTTTAGTTATATAACAAAATCTAAAACAAAATACAAAATTTTATGCAGTAAATAAGCCCTCAGTATGCCAATTTTGTCCTCCAGGGAGAAAATTTAAAAGGCATTACAGGAAAAAGTAGAGAAAAGATGGTAAGATCAGAAGCAAGGCTGGAAAACAAAGGAGTATCACACAAACTGGGAAACTGGTACAGAAGATAGGACAGAAAGAAGAAATAAAATAAAGAACAGAACAGGGTCGAGAGTTTAGCTCAGTGGCACAAGTGCCTGCTTGGCAAGCGCAAGGTACCAAGTTCAATCCTTGGTACCAAAAATAAAAAATACAAATACAAATAAAAATACAAATAAAAATAAAAAAAGAACAGAACAGAACAAGCACCGCAAAACAACTAGAAACCATGTTCACACTCATAAAAACAATGTCAAACAATGAAAAGGAAAAAAAAAACCCTTAAAAAACAACAATGACAAAAATATAAGAAAAGAGAGAGGAAAAAAAAAATGTCCACTTCCAGGTTTGTCTCTGCTGTCACCGGTAGACAACATGTGGAGGCAGGGTTCAGATCCACGTTGATTTAACCCGGCAAGCCAGAAATAGTTTTATGGTGGGGTGGTGAATAATCTCAGTGAGTCTGCACCTTTATTCCCCTGAAGTTCAGGTAGTTTTCTGGCTGTGATGTTAGAGTCAGACCTGTTCAGTTTGTAGCAGTCAGCACACCTTTTTGCAGACTTGAAGCCAAATGGAGACAGCAGTTGTTCTGAGTTCTGAGCTCAGTTGGCCCCTCCATGATGCTGCCTTCTCCTACAGGATGGCCAAATCCAAGCCACTCACCAGCCAGTGCAGTCCACTGTGTGCACTCCTTCACTGCACTGCTGCATCTCTCCGTGCAGGCCACTGGGGCTGTCAGCCGTCACCGTGTGTATGTACAATTGAACTGCTCCTCTTGCACAGTGATTCCCAACTCAGGGAGAAGGTGCTAGCTGCCACCTCATTCTTCTTTGAAGTTTCTGTCTTTGCTGTCCCTACGGGCTTCAACTATCACTTCAGATCCTTGCTGGGTCCAGGAGACTCACTTCCCTCCTTGTTCTCTTCCTCACATCACTATATTCCAGCGTCTGGACAGCACATCTCCGAGAGGCCGGTTCTCTCCTACTTACCACTCTGCCATCTCCCTGGAAGTCTCAACTTTTTTGCAGGGAGATAATGCTTTGTCTGGTTTTGGTATAAAAATAATAATGGCATCATAAACTGAGTTAGAAAACTGGTGTAATTTCTTCTTTATTCTTTGGTAAATTTGCCAGTGAATTCATCGGGGTTGGTGTTTTACTGCTTTAGATGCTAAGTAGTGATTTAATATCTTTCTTAGATGTAAACCTATTCAAACTTCTTGTGAAGTTTGGCAGATTGTTTCTTTCAAGGAATTGGTTCATTTTATCTGGCTTATCAAATTTGTGGGCATAGAAATATTACAGTATCCCTGTATTATCCTTTTAATGTCCATGTAGTTAGTAATACTTTTTTTTTGTTTGTTTCTTCTTTTTTTTTAATTTTATTTTAAAAAGAATACTATCTTTTTAAAATTTCTGATAGCAGTAATGTGTAGCCTCTATCATTGTTTCTAGCCTTGCTAGAGGTTGATTAGTTTTACTGATCTTTTCAAGAAACAAGTGTTTCGATTAAATAATTTATTCCTATTATTTGTTTGTTTGTTTATTTTTGAAACAGGGTCTCTATGTAATGCAGGCTGGACTTGAACTCACTTATGTAGCTCTACCTGGCCTCAAACTCATGATGATCCGCCTGCCTCAGCCTCTCAAGTGCTGGGATTGCAGGCATGTGCCATCACACCTGGCTGCCTACCATGCCTGGCTCCACCTGTTTTTTATTTTATTGATTTCTTCTCTGATTTTTATTATGTCTCTTCTTCGGCTTACTTTGGATTTAATCCACTCTGCTTTTTCTAGTTTTCCATAATGTGAATTTAAACTGCTAATTCTATCTATCTATCTATCTATCTATCAATCAATCATCTTTCACAGAGTTGAATATTTTGGAAGACAGTTTATTTAAAGATGGAAGAAAGAGGTAAGAGAGAAAGTTAGACTGCTACATGGATGAGTAGGGAGCATTCATAAGTGAAATATTCCTAAATTGCTGATTTTATTTTTTATTTTATATTCATTATTTTATTTTGTTTATTTTATTTTTTTGAGGCAGGGTCTCACTATGTAAGTCAGCCAGGCTTTGAACTCACTATGTATCCTACGCTGGGATTGAACTGATGGCAATCCTCCTGCCTCAGCACCCCAAGTGCGGAGATTATAGACATGCACCACCGCGTCCAGCTTAAATTGCTGATTTTAGACCTGTTTTCTTTTTTAGTAAATGGCTTCAGTAGTATAGATTTTCCTGTGAGTATATCTTTACTGTGTCTCACAGATTTTGATAAATAATATTTTTGTTTTCATCTAGTTCAAAAAAAAATTTTTTTTTGAGACAGGGTCTTGCTATGCAGTTCAAGCTGGACTTGAGCTCACTTTGTAGCCCAGGCTGGTCTTCAACTTGCTACAATCCTCCTGCTTCATCCTCCCTAGTGCTGGCATTACAGGTGTGTGCCACCATGTCTAGCTTCAAAACACTTCTTAATTTCTCTTGATTTTCTTCTTTAACCCATGTATCATTTGGAAGTGTATTAATATATACCTTGGGGATTTCCTAGTTACTTTTCTCTTACTGATTTTTACCCTTTGCTATAGTTTGGATGTTGAATTCCCCCATGGCACATGTGTTATAAGATGTTGTTTAAAATGGAACTACTAGAAGGTGCCATTGACTTTGGAGGAGGGGTTGTGTGGCCACTCTTAGGTCCCTAGGAGATGCTCTTAAAGAGGACTGAGGGATCCCAGTCCCTTTCACTTTTGCTTCCTGGCAGTAAGATTAGCAATTTGTCCCACTACACACTCCCATCTTCACCGGCCAACAGCTTTGTTTTTCTCTTTATAAGTTAATTATCTTAAGTATTTTGTGACAGAATGTTAACTGACACAATCTTATAGGGTGTTCCCCAAAATAAATCATTAGAGGCAATTTTAGTTTCTATTTTTGGTGGCAGTACCCGGAACTAAATTCAGAGAGGCAGCCTAGTACTAAGCTGCATCCCCAGACCTTCCCTTACCTTCCCCTACCTTTCCCTCCCTTCCCTTCCCCTTTCCCTTTCCTTTCCTTTTATTTTATTTTTGGTACCAGGGATCGAACTCATGACCTTGCACTTGCCAGTCAGGCGCTTATACTGCTGAGCTAAATCCCCAGCTCCAGACCTTTTATTTTTTATAAGGCAGTGTCTTGTTAAATTGTCTAGGGTGAGCCTCTAATTTGGCTGTACTCATCAGCCTGAGTCTATCTCCTGGGTAGCTGGGATTACAGGCATGTCCCACTGTGATTGGGCTATAAGCAGCTTTTAATGTGAGACAGACTGGACTTTACAACTAGAAAAAAAATCCAATAGAAAAATGGGCAAAAATGACCACCAGACAATTCACAGAAGGCAATCTAAGTGGCAGTAAAAATATAAAGAGATGGTTGATGTCTTCAGTACTGAAGAAAATTTTAGTTCAAAATGAGATTGCAGTTCATAACCATCAGATTGATAAATATTAATCCATGATGTTGGCCATGATGTGGACAGATAAATAGAAACTGTCTTATGTTACTAGCAGAAATATAAACTAATATAAATATAATAAAGCTAAAGATATTCTATAATCCAAGAATTCTATTTTTCAATTCATATATTTGTATACAGCTTCATAAACATGGTACTGTGAATGGTTTATAGGTTACCAGTGTGCTAAACTGTTTTTTTCTTCAGTTCTCAGTGACTGAGTAGGGTAAAGTCAATTAGACCCCCAGGTCTGTCCTCTAGCCAATGGAAGTCCTATTTTTAAAAAATCTCAATGTATGAATCAAATATTGGAAACATCTAGCAAACTCTAATGCAAAAAAAAAAAAAAAAAGAAGACATACACAAAAAACAATGCAGAAGTCCTCTAATATGCCATGACAATGGAGACAGTATCTGTGTATAGTGGTATTTTGGCATTAATGTCAAATATATACAAAATGTATATACAGTTTTGGAGTTTTTCCCAGTTCCAAACTATTGTGCTATAACCACTGTATGAGTTAATATATGATAAATTCATAGGGTAAAAGTCAGATATAAATTTTTTGATATCTCATCAGAAGAAGCATTACTGATTCCTATTAATTCTAACAAAAGGTTTCTATATTTTTTTAAAATTAAGGATGCAGAAAAGGCAAAATTTTTGTCTCATTCAAGTCATTCATGCATGAAAAACACTTCAAAACCATGATCCAATTATGACAATATACCCAAAAATGATTAAGGAAAGATTTCTAAGCATTTCTATATTGGCATTTCATTGTAGCTTAACTTTGAAATTTCTTGGTGGTCAGGTAATAAATTATGATCAATGAGAAAATAAATTGAGATATTACACATTCAAAAGAGTAAAGATAATAATATGTGGAAATGGACAACAGGTTAAGAATTATATATTTAAACTGGGCATGGTGGCACAAGCCTGTTATCCCAGCACTTAGGAGGCTGAGGCAGGAGAATTGCTGTCAGTTCAAGGCCAGCCTGAGGTAAAGGACAGCCAGCACTACACAGCAAGACCTTGTCTCAAAACAAACGAACAAATAAATAAATATTTATATATTGAAATATAAACAATATACTTTTATACATACATGACATGAAAAATAAATGCATGCAAGCAGGTAACCAATCCATGCTCATATATTTCAATAGAGTGTTTCTAAATATCATAAAGCTGTAGTTTATTCTTGATGAAACTTTGGGCATGGCTTAAGAAATAAGTAAGGGCAATGAAAAAAAATTCAATCAACCTAAAATTCATAAAGTCTAGGAATACAATAGGTGTTGCAAAAATTCAAAAGAATACAAGAGCCTTCTTTCAATATTGCTTTCAATTCATTTCTGTATCAGTGGTTCTCAAACTTTAGATCAGAATCACTCAGAGTTCGTTGAAACATAGATTGCTGGGCTCTATCTCTGAAATTTCTAATTCAGTAAGTATGGAATGAAATTTAAGTATCTGTACACAATTTTTAATAAGTTCCTAGGTAATCCTTAAACCACTAGTACAGAGAATACACTTTGAGAATCAATGGATACTTCATTATCTTACAATAACATTGTGCTCATTCTAATTCTACATCTTCAAATTCATGTCACTATTTTAGGAGCATATAGTATGGACTGGAAACCTACAGGAATGCAGACATAAAGGAATTTGACATGGAGAATTATGTATAATATTAATGGTAAGTAGAATTAGGACTTCAAGAGAAAATAGGTAACAAGCATATACATATTATTGAAGAAAAAGATATATGCTGAAGTGGTCATAAAAGAAGGAAAACAACAGTAAATAAACCATCTAAAACTGTAGATTAATTCATTGAAAGGATAAACGAAGTCCTAAAGCCTCAGTAACTCCTGTAAGGTATCACTATGCCGTAGTAAAGCACACACCAAAGCTACAGAAATAGCTCAGTGAAGGAAACACTCAGTGGTATAGTGAGTGTTTAGCAAGTAAGTGTCATGGGTTCACTCTTCAAAAGGCAGCAGGTCAACATCACAGCAATCTGTGAACATGGAGCACGAAGTACGAAAGCCCAATATATTTTCTCGGTAAACATAAATGACTAACACAGCATTGCTGTCATGAGCAACAACTGAGTCATTAAGAAAAGGTTAAAAAATGGCTGACTTTTATGAAGGCGAAAACAAGCACTTTATATATTTAGCAACAAATCTCCTAAGAATTATACACAAAAAATCCTGGTAATTAATGGGTAGTTAAGTTGAAAATCAAACATCTATGATCTTTCCAAGTTTCAGCCCAAAAGACAATAGGGCCACATGAAAAATAATATAATTGCTTTAGCTGAATTCTCTAATGACTCTTACTTACAGGTAGGAAGATCATCAACTTTAGCTAGGTCATTCTCTTCTACTCCAGGCATCCCTGCATCACCATCTCGTTTGATTTGCTCTGCCCAAGTAACAAAAAGATACAACTTCTATATTTTTTTCTTATATAAAGGAAAAAAAAGTTGTTTTTTGTTTCATTTTGGTTTTTTGTCTTTTTTGAGACAGGGTCTCATTATGCAGTTCGGGTTGGCCTTGAACTCACTTTGTAGCCCAGGCTGGTCTCGAACTCACAACAATCCTCCTGCCTCAGTCTGCTGAGTGCTGGAATTACAGGCATGCGCCATTGTGCCTGGCTTAAATGAAAATGTTTTGAAGGAAAGTAACAACTAGTTTCTACAACAATAGCCTATATTGACCAAATACTTTCTTTTTTTCTATCAAAAGATCCAAATTTGGAACACACAGACCCCTAATCATATCTACATCTGAACTGAAATCAAACAATTTTATGATTGAAAATGTTCACTTCAAAATGGGATGAAAAAGTCAACATCATATTAACATGAAACAAAATAACAACAGTACCTTTCCCACGTGGAATATGATTGCTCGAGGGTTCTTCATTCTTATCTGCAGCATTCTCATCCACTTTTGGAATATTTTTAGGTACTACGTGATCATTTACATCCAATTCGTTTCTATCATTTGATTGAACTTTATGGGCTTCTTGCTGCTAGATAAAGATTTTGTAATGGTGAATATTTTCCAGTTAAAATATTAAATCATTGATACAACTATTAATTAAATGTTCTGAAACAGTTCATCTTTTAAAACATACACAAGAGGGCAGGGGATTTAGCTCAGTGGCTTAAGCACCTGCCTGGCCAGCATGAGGTTGTGAGTTCGATACCTGATACCAAAAACAAACAAACAAATCAACATACACAAGAGTTCAAATTCAGGGGTGTGGAACATACTATTATTTCTGTTCAGTTTTATTGCTGATATGAAATCAAAGTATTTTAAAAAGCCTGTACTTATAGCAAATGGCCTAAAATGTTAAGTAGAGAAAATTCTCTTTGGCTACATTGAAGGAGGATTCTATAGGACAGCCTACAGAGCAGTGTGGGCTGTTGTAGTAGCCTGCACTTGGGCAGTATCCCAGGTGCAAGGGGCAGAGTGAGTTCTCTCTTGGCATATGCTGGCATCAGGTAGATGGCAAAACAGGAAGAATTTGGTACACAGATGCCCCTTAAAGTGTGAGACATAGCTACTGAGATTGTCAGGCTTTTCCTAAGCAGAAACTGCAAAAGAGAAAACCCATCAACTCCTTCTCCAGTGCACTGATCACACAAGCACAGCAAATAATAAAGACAACATATAAATCAGTGCTCCCTCTAATTTATTCCTGTTTCATCTTCTTGGAAGGTTAAATCTTCAGGTACATGATCAAGCCTAATTCATTTCTATTGGCAGGCCAGTTTTGAGTTGCCTCAGTGGGATATTCAGAATGGTAAGGAGTAAAAGAATATACTTGGTAGGTATATCTAATTAATATGTAATGCATATATAAATGCTTACAAATGCTAAAGGATTACAGTGTAATTATTAGTAATGCTATTAGAGTAGTACCAAACAAGCACCAAATCCTTTTTTATTTTTTGTATCTTTCTTTGTTTTTTGAGACAAGGTCTTGCTATGTAGTTCAGGCTGGTTTTAAACCCCACTATGTAGTCCAGGCTGGCCTCAAACTCATGGCAACCCTCGTCTCAGCCTCCCAAATACTGGGATTACAGGTGTGAGCCACAATACCCAGCTCTGACTCTTATGACTGTCATATCCCAGCACTAAGGAGGCTGAGGCAGGAGGATTGCTATGAGTTTGAGGCCAGCCTGGGTTACATAGTGAGTTCAAGACCAGTATGGACTACATAGTGAGATTTTGTCTCAAAAAATTAAAAAAAGAAAAAAGAAAAGAAAAATAAAACAATAGAAAGGGTACTCTTACAGTCAGGTATAGGTATTCTAGCATCCACGCAGATGAAATCAACAGCAAACATTTGCACCATGCTATTTCACAGTTTACAAAGTGCTTTCACATCTATTCTCTAATAAAGATAAATGAAAAGTATGAAGAAAACAAAATAAGGCTTTAAAAAAATAGGTAGCTTGTTCTAGGTCACGAAGCTAGATAATTATGTAGAAGGGACTCAAACACACTTTTTCTGATTCCAAATCCCACATTTTATGGCAATTTGGTAAGCTTTCACTAATTATAAGAGTTTAAACACTGGTGAGTAAAGAGATAAACTAAAATATCTGAATTTGTCCACGTAAAATCAAGAGTGAGAAAACTCAGGAGGCACCACATGAGGAGCTGCCCCATTTCTTTGGACACATTCACCTCTGTGCTACAGCCCAAGGCTAACTCTGTAATACTTCACTATTTTTGCAGATGTGGATTAAACAATTAAAAATTAAAAATCGATAGGCTGGGCATGGTGGTGCATTACATGCCTGTAATCACAGTACTCAGGAGGGCTGAGGTAGGAAGATCACCTTGAGTTCAGGGCCAGCCTGAACTACATAGTTTCACCAAAGGGGGGGAGGCATTAAAAAAACTACTATTAAAAACATTTTCCTCTAAAAATAGTTTAAAAATATGCTACCTTTCAAAAATTATTGATGATATTGCCTTTATAGGACAGAAAAACATTAAAATATTCTTAAATTTCTAAATGCAACGTGTGGTGGAGTCTCATCATCATAATTTTTTAATTTTTTGGGTTTCTTTTGTTTTGAGACAGGGTCTCACTCTGTAATTCAGGCTGGGCTTGAATTCACTTATGTTGCCCAGGCTAGCCTAAAAGTCACAGCGATCTTTCCTGCCCCAGCCTCCAGAGTTTAGGGATTACAGGTATGTGCCGCCATGCTCAGCTTCATCACTTTTTTTTTCTTTTGGAGACAGGGTCACTAGGTCATTTGGGCTGGTGCTGAACTTATTATGTAGCCCAGGCTGTCCTCAAAATGGAAATAATCCTCCTGCCTCAGCCTCTTGAGTGCTGAGATTATAGGCATGCACCACCACGCCCAGACCTTTTTTTTTTTTTTGGTACTGGGGATAGAACTCAGGAAGGTGCTGTGGTGCTGAACTATATCCTTAGCACCTTCATCATTGTTTTATAAATAAATTTCTTACGTGAAATAATTTACAATAAAATTTTACAGAAAATTTTTTTCTGAAAATAAATTTACAGAAAAGAGCTTATATTACTATGGTATATTTATAATCTAATAAACCCAATATTTGTACATTACTATTAACTGAACTCTATACTTTATATTTCTCCTTGGTTTTTTTCTGTCATAACACCCAATTTGGGTCACTAGATTGATTGTTTCCTGGTACAGGGGATTGAACATTGAAATAGAAAAAAATTTTTTGTGTGTTGAGACACGATCTCACAAAATTGTTAACTTTCCCAGACTGAGTTCAAACTTGTAAATGTCTTCTTACTCCAAAAGATTATAGGTATGTGTCATCTGCCCAGCTACTATACATTTAAGTTCTGAGGTCTTCTTTTTTCTGCTCTGTAAGTCTCTCTGCCTTTGTAATTTAAAAATAATAAATTTTATTTATGAATACTAAAATATGAAATCTTACAATATTCTCATGTCATAAAATATACTTTTTGAGTTTTTCAACTGTTTAAAAATGCTGGATTTGGTCTGTGATCTATAGTTTACTGACCCTTTTCCTAAAATATTTCTAAGATAAATAGTGCTTTGTTAACTAATTAGTAAATTAATATACCATACAAAGAAATCCCTGAATGTTAATTTATGCTTGTTTCATATAGTTAACGTTGGATTTATCCCTATGAAAAACTACTTTCCCAGAACTAACTTGTAATACAAATTGAAGAACAGAAAATTATGGGCAGAGAATAGAATCAGGCAGCTGGTCTACAAGATGAAGACTGGTATGCTACCTGAGAAAGAAATTCTTCAGCAACCTTTGTCTCTGCCCTGACTTGTTTCCAATTAGGGCAGGATGAAAGAAAGACAGAAAGACAGACAGACAGACAGACAGACAGACAGACAGAATGGAAGAGGTACCCATTGATCAATAATATTAAAATAGCACAGTACAGAAAAGCAAAAGGGGAGACCTATACCTGCCTGGAAAAAAAAGGAAAGCTTACACACTAGGCTTGGAATGACATAACTGCACAACAAACCACTCCTCCTTTTTGTATTCTACTATCCTCTTCTAACCTTTCAGAGTCTCAGTACTTTCTTCCGACTTTCCTCAAAGCCAATACTACAGTCACTTATTCAGGCCTGCCTTTTCCCACCAACCAAACCTCATCTGTCTTCAAAGTAGATTACATATAGGTAGCAGCTATTACATTTTGTGGATTCAAAAAATGAAAAATCAATGATACTCTCAACATTCTGCTGTAATACTATGGAAAAGCTAAGAACAAATTCCCAATGTCTTCAACTTGAAGCTAAAAAACTATCAAAGAGCAAACCAAATACTTTTCATTATTAAATTTCTCTTCACTTTGAATCACAAGACTACATAAAACATGCCTAGTCAGATGAGATTACAGAACATAAAACAATTATTCATGTTCATAATGGCTGATGATCGTCAGAAAAATCCTATTTCTAAAATAACTTTTGTGATATAGCAACTTTTTTTGATGACATAGCATTTTATGATTAATTTAGGATAAATTAACAAAAGAATCTGCCATCTTAAAAAGTACAAATGAGGGATCAGTAGTAATGCAGTATGCATGAGGCCCTGGATTTGAACTCTAGCACAGGAAAAAACAAAACCAGAAAAAAGAATCAAGGTTAGTTGCAGCGTTTAGTGCTTTGTTTCTGTTTTTAGAAAGGATATGAGAATAACAGATTGATAATAAAGGAAAGTTTCTCAGTTGTTTTCTTTCTCAAATATACCGTAACTGAAAGTAACTGATTTTCAGTAAAATGTTATCCACCTTTAAAATTTGAGAAGAATATTACCAATAAAAGTTGTTATCACTAATTGCCGTTGTTATGGTTTGTATCTTGATGTCCTCTAAGAGCTTCAGGTTCTCACAGTTGGGGCTTTAGGAAGGTGACTGGAATATGGGGTGCTATATCTAAATGTGAAGTTAGGAGTAAGCAGCCTGGTTGGAAGAGATGGGACCCTGGGGGACTGATGTGGTAGGGCGTAACTCCCTCCCCAGTTCCTCTCTTCTTGTTCTGCTTCCTAGCAGCCATGACCTGAGCAACTTTCTTCCATGCCAGGCTCCTCCACCATGCTGCTGATCATGCCAGGACAAACTTTGAAACTATGAGCCCAAATAAAACTTCCTGCTTTAAGCTGTGGTGTCAGGTATATATTGTCCCAGCAGTGAGGAAAGTAAATATGACAGCTTTGTTCTACAGGTTGCCCTTGAACTCCTGGACTTGTGATCTTTGTGCCTCAGCCTTCCAAACAGCTATGATAGCAAGATCCAGTCTCAAAACTTAAAAACGAAATCCCAAACCAAACCAAACCAAACCAAACCAAATCAACCCAAAATATGAGAGGATGTGACTCCATGTAAAGATTGTGGGTTCAATTTCCAGGACCACAAAAAAAAAAACAAAAAAAAAAAAAAAAAAAAAAAAAAAAAAAAAAAAAAGACCCCAGGTTCAATATCTAGCACTGGAAAAAAAAAAAGTTAAGGTTTTATTGTTTACAAATGTCTGATTACCTGACAATAAAGCCACTGGGAATAATTTTTTGGATTAAACAAGCTAGAATACTTAAAAAACATTTTATGACAAAACTATAATTTTAATTTCTAATTATATGACTTATAACAAACATTTAAATTAAGTATATAGTTTTAAATTTACCTTTTGTTCTTGCAAAAACTGATCTGCTAACTTTTTAATATTTTCTTCATGTTGTGCTCTTAATTCCTTGATCTGCTGTCCACACTGAAAGCTAAATTACAAAGTCATTCTTTTAGATTATGTTTTGTTGAGCTTAATACTCAAAGTTGTCTAGAAGTTGATACAATTAGATAAAATATTCAGGTAGCAGGGAATGGACATAAAAATGACAAGACAAATAATTCAGTCTAAATTTTAAAAATATTTTAACGAATAAAGTTAATCAAAAACAGAAATTAGAAAGATGAAAACGTTTTCTGTTACTTTATATATTGCATTTATAAAAAATAATCATCAAAGCCAACTTTAATCATAGAAAAGAAAAATGCTATAGAAAACTATGAGACCAAGTTACAGCAATAAGTGAAAAAAAACTGATAAGGAATGGTGGTTACTGATTTGTTAAATCACTCTATCTTTTTTTTCTTTCTTTGTCTTTTTGAGACAGGGTTTCGAATACAATTCAGACTGGCCTTGAACTCACCTTGTAGCCCAGACTCACCCTGAACTCTCAGCAATTCTCCTTCCACACTCTCCCCAGTGTTGGGATTATAGTTGCGAGCATTACCCCCAGTTTTTACATGTATTTTACACACTAATAAAAGTCTCAGCCAAAGAATAATGGCAAATGAAGAAACTAATAACAAAGTAGAATATACTAACAAGAGAAAAATGGGATAAAACACAAAACAGATGAAGATACTGACCTTCCCCTGTACAAGAAGTCAAAAGATACAAACAGATTGTTCATGTAAAAAAGAAACATTTAGTTTGTAAGTAGATAGAAAACATTTTTTGTCTTAAAAGAAAAATATAATAATACATGTGCCATAGGTAATAATACATGTGCTATTGATATATGAAAAAGTACTAAACACTGTTAGGCTAAAATACATGTACAAGGAGATGAATATTGATAAACAAGAGCAGTAACAAGTTAGGAACAGATAAATTACTTCAAAATATGATAAACCCTTTTAATTTTTGGTGTACAGATATAAAAATTACCATTTACCATAACATTGATTAAAGATATAATAAAAGTTTCTAAAGAGTAACTGCTAGAAAGGTCCCTAAGAGTTTCCCCAGCTTTACCACCAGTTGTGTAAGCAAGGGGACTTAAGTGCAGAGCAGGAAAAGTAGCTAATTCTTAGTCCCTCAGCTCTTGTGGGGAGGCCTCAGTGCTGACTTCTTCTGGATGCCTCTCAGAAAAAAGCACAGAACTTTCTTGCAGTTTTGCCACATCTTATCTGATAAAACCCTGTAACATTTCTGTTTCACCATGAACCCTGCAACACAAACACAGTATGTCCTTTAAGCTGTATCTGCATATGTTTAACAGATCAAAATTAGAGTATGGATTTCAAAGAGGAACTGAAAGACAAAATAAAACTAATTTAAAATATTAAATAAAATGAAAAAAGCCACAAAAGTGAGATAAATTAAGTCCAGAAGTTGAGGATAAATATTTGAGATTCATGCATACCTGTGGCATGTAGCATCTTACCTTTCATATTCTAACCGCTTCACAAGGTAAGTGTTGTTCTTTCTATGGTCCTGAAGCTGGTCTTCTTGTCGAAGAAACTCCTGGCGGAGCTCAGCAAGTTGCTCTAGCCACACAAAAACCAATAGGAATTCGAGTTTACTTCACTGCAATGCCTCCTGCTAAAAAGCTATAGGGTTCTTTTCAATCACAATCCTTAATTTCTTTACTCATGTCTTGGGAAGTTAAATTATATAATTAATAGCATATTTAACTGCTTTCTGAAACACATCTAGTCAGGAGAATTTATTTTTAAAACAGTATGTCCTTCAATACTTTCACATCAACCTGTTATGCCGCTGAGCTAAATCCCCAGCCCTGACCTGAAATACTTTTAAAGTTATACTTATTGCATAGACACATACCAAAGTGTAAAGAGAGTACCCCAAACCGCCTGTCTCTATAAACCTACCTGCTTTACAGAAGTAGAAAAAAAAAATCATACTCATAGATATTATTAGAATGGGTATTGAATTTAAGAGATCTTTTGTCTACCAACTTACTGTCAATCACTTCAGAGCTCATTTCTAGTTCTGGTACTGATCCCCGATCCACATAACTCAAAATACTATTTTAAAAGCTCATAATTTCTAGTCTAGGATTTAAAGTTTTGAGCTTTAATAGATAACACAGAAATTCTAGGTTGAGAGTAACTTGACCACATGTGCTTTTTTTTTTTTTTAAATTGTTTTGGCACCTTCAAAATAAGCTGCTTCCCAGTCTGCCTTCCTTTTATTTATTTATTTATTTATTTATTTATTTTTGTTTTTTTGAGACAGGGTCTTGCTTTGTAGTGCTGGCTGGCCTTGAACTCAAGATGATCTTTCTGCCTCGCTTCTCAAATCCTGGGATTAGAGGCATGTGCCACCATACCTGGCTACTAGCCCTTTTTAATTTTGAGACAAGGTGTTGCTAAATTGCCCAGGCGTGGCTTGAACTTGCCATCCTACTGCTTCAGTTTCCCAGAGTCCTGGGATCACAGGCAACATGCCTGGCTCCAGACGCTTTCAGGGTCTCATAATCTGAACTGACTTTATAGCCCAATGAACTTGCAGCAATCCCCCTGCTCATCTGCCAAGTGCTGGGATTTCAGGTATGAGCCACCATACCTGACCAGTAGTATTAATTTTTTGTATATATGACTGAAAAAATTAGCTAACGACCTTGGCACTGACACAAAGGTGGTATTAAAATCTTAATTTTTATAAATATAGAATACTGTATAAATGAAAACTATTAATGTTCAACTACATTATATAACTAAAAGGTACTAATACTACACATAACATCTATTTTTCATGGGAGGCTTACAGAAGTAGTCTTGTTACTTATTCCAAAGACATTCCAAAAATCCTTGTGATACATACATTATTAAAAAATATTGTGAATGTTTAACTTTAAAAAATTTATAAGGAGAAGTTCAAGTAATTCCCCAAATTACCTATTCCATTGTTTCAAAAATATTTTCATATATATGGTGATTTGTTTCATTAACTTTTAAAGTCTTATTATGGTACATGTTGTGTGGAGATGGTACATGTATATAACTCACCTTAATTCTTTTCATCTCCTTTCTCTACCCACCCTCTCATCTCTTGATCTTCTTCAGCCTCTGAGAACACTATATCTCCCTATTTTGTATTATAGTATCTATCTTTTCTTTTGCCCTTTTTTTAACTCTGGATTTCTCATACAAGAGAAACAATGTGATATTTAAACTTGTTTGTCTGACTTGTTTCACTTAACAGGATGGTCTCAAGGTACATCCGTTTTCCTACAAATGACTCATTTATCTTTCTTTATGACAGAATAGTACTACATTGTGTATAAATACTACATTTTCTTTATCCTTCATTTGTTGATGGACACCTTCCTACAAAGCCTCATGTGGTCATGGGGAGATGGGCTTTTTTGCAAACTTTAGAGTTTGTGATTGGTTCATTGTCTAGTGCTGGGATTGATGGTGTGAGTGCTGTACCTGCCTAGGGGCGGGTTGCCTGCATACAGTATCAGGGAAAGAGGCTTGCTCCTCCCTTTTGTCCCATTTGCACCTGTTGCTTTTGGCATGTGCACCTCACGAGAACTGTTGCTCTCTGCCATGTGCCACCCTGCCTTGGAGCCAGCAGACTACAGACTGAAACCTCCACAAACTGTAGCTAAATAAACCTTTCCTTACTTAATTTTGGGTGTTGGGTATTTTATCTCAGCAATGAGAGAAAAATAACTAAGAAGAGCTACTTCTAAGACTTAGCTATTATGAATTCTGTTCTGATGGGTATGTAGGAATTTTAGTAATATGATATCTGTTTCAGGAAAATATCTGGAGGGGAACAGCTGGGTCAAGGATTCTAGTTTTAGTTTTTTTGAGGAATCTCCATACTGATTTCCATGGTGGTTGTATTAGTTTACATTTTCACCAGCAGTGTAGAAGGATCATCAGTCCATTATTACTAGAGAAACAGATTTAATACAAGATACACAAATATGTAAGAATTTACAAGACTGGCTTGCAATAGCCACCTACAGAGTCAGGGGTGGAAGAGTGCAAAAGGTCTGTCTGAAGGATCTAGTCAAAGGCCTGGAGCTCACAGCACTGTACTATGTGAGTCCATATTAGGCGGCTGAGGAGTCTGTACAGGAAGCTAGAAGATGATGTCCAAGGTGAAGTGAAGACTGGCGTTCCTCCAAAAAACCAGAAACAATCCTTTCTCTTTTATACCGTTCTGGTGATACTCCTCCCTAGGGTAGATACTCAATACCCAGAAATACGCCGAGGTAATTTAGTTGGTCATTTCTTACTCAATTTGACATGATCAACTAACTATCACAGGTTCCTTCTTCCTCCACAGCCCCTCCAACATGTGTTATTATTTGATTTTGTTTGATTTTTGAGACAGGGTCTCACTATGTAGTTCAGACTGGCCTTAAACCTTCCATGTAACTCAGGCTGCCCTCAAACTCACTATGTAGCTCAGGCTGGCCTCAAACTCAGGGTGATCCTGCCTCAGCCTCCCAAGTGCTGGGATTATAGACTGTACCACCATTCTTGGCTTGTTATTTTTTGGTTTCTTAATGATGGCTATTGTTTCTGGAGTAAAATGAAATTACAATGCTGTTTTAATCTGCATTTCTCTAATGGCCAACAATGTTGAACATTTCTTCATGTACTTCTTCTGTGAAGTCTCTATTTATTTTGCTTACTTTTTGATTGGGTCTTTTATGGAGGGGTCTAATTTTTAAAAATTATTTATACATTCTAGATTTTAGTCCTCTGTTGGAAAAATTGCTGGCAAACTTTTGTTCCCATTCTACAGGTTGTCTTTTTACTTTGTTGTTTCCCTTGCTCCGCAGAAGTTTTTTAATTTAACATGATCCCATTTATTGATTTTCAGAACTATTTCCTCTGCAACTGGGGTTCTGTCCAGAAAGTCCTGTCCATGCCTATGACTTCAAGAGTTTTACCCATCCTGTTTTCTATCATGTTAAGTATTTTTGGTTAAACATTTAGTTAACTTACTTGATTTTAGTTTAGTATATGATGACAGACATGGCTTTAGATTCAATCTTTTGCATGTGGCTAGCCAGTCTTCTTGACATAATTTATTAAAGAGGCTATCTTTTTTCCAGCATGTTTTTGGGCCTTTGTCAAAGATAAAATAGATGAATGTGCCTGGGGTTACTTTTGCATCCTCTATTCTGTACTATTGATTCTTACCTCTGATTTTATGCTAATACCATGCTGTTTTTTACATAGTAGCTTTGTAATATATCTTCAAGACCAGGACTGTGAGGCCTCCTTCTTTGTGCTTTTTATCCAGAATTGTTTTTGCTTCTCTGGGTCACTTCTGATTTTGTAAGAATTTCAGAACTGTTTTCTTCAGTTCTGTAAAGAAAGTTATTGGAAGTTTCATTTGGATTGCAACAAATGCTTGTATCAATTTTGGAAATCAATTTTGGTTCTGGATACCTAGCACAGGAGTATCTTTTCATTTTCTAATGTCCTCTTCACTTTTCTTTTCAGAGTACTGTAGTTTTCATTGTAGAAGTCCTTTGCTTCCTAAAGATAATTCCTAAGTATTTATTTTTTCTTGTGCTACTGTAAACAGTATTTTTTCCCTAAGTTCTGTCTTATTGGGTTCATTATTAGTGCACAGGAATGCCATTGATTTCATATCCTGCTACATTACTTAATTTTGTTATTTATTTCAAGAGTCTTTTGGTGGATTTTTTTTGGATCTTCTATGCAGACAATCATGCCATCAGTAAACAGTGATAATTTGACTTCTTTCTTTCCTATACATATCCATTTTCCCCCTCTTTTCTTGCCTAATTGCTCTTGGCAATGTTTCAAGTACTAATGTTGAACAGAAGACATCCTTATCTTGTTCTTGTTTTTAGAAAGGAAAGCTTTTGGGGTTTTCCCAATTATTTTGTTTTTCTGGGACAGGGTCTCACTGTGTAGTTCAAGCTGGCCCAAAATTCACCATGTAACTCAGGCTGCCCTTGAATTCACAGCAATGATCTTGCTAAAAGTTCCCAAATGCTGGGATATAGGAATGCACCACCATGCTCAGTTGGTTTTTTCCCATTTAATATGATGTTGGCAGCAGGTCTGTCAAAATGGCTATTATCAGATTGAAATAAGGTCCTTTTAGACCTACTCTCTTCAGTGTTTTTATCAAAGATGCTGGATTTCGTTCAAGGCATTTTCTGTTTTTATTGAGACGATTATGTGACTTTTTTTTGTCCTTCTATTTAAGTGATGCACTACATTTCCTGATTTACAAATACTGAACCATCCTTGCATGCTTGGGAATAAATCTACTTGGTCATGATGTACTGTCTATTTGACAATTTGTGGCACTATTTGGCAGTGTCTTCGAGGATTTCTGTGTCCATATTCATGAAAGAGATTGGTCTACAGTTCTCTTTTTTTGGCTGGACTACTGTCTGGTTTTGAAATCAGGGTAATGCTAGTTTCCAGCAATGACTATGAGAGAATTTCTTACAAATCAGTATCATTAAAAAGCATGACGAGTTTTGGTATTACAGCTTCCCTGAAGTTTTTGCAGAATTCAGAAGTGAGCCTGTCTGGACCTGGGCTTTTCTTAGGTTATTTAGGTTATTTATAGTACTTCAATTTTACCACATGCTATTATTCAGGATTTTTAAATCTTCTTGGTTTAATTTTGGTAATTAATATGTATCTATTTTTTCTAATTTATCTCATTTACTGGCATACAGGTTTGCAAATTAATTGTTAATAAGGTTCTTTTATTTCAGCAGTGTCTATTGTAATCCTCCCTCCTTTTTTTTTTCTTTTTACTTTGAGAGAGGGTCACTATGTAGTGTAGGCTGGCCTTGAACTCCCTTATGTAGACCAGGCTGGCCTCAAACTCCCAAGTGCTGGGATTACAGTTGTGTACCACCACTCCTTGCATCTTTTTCATTTCTAATTGCACTGATTTGGGTTATTTCTCTCTTTTTGTTTAGATTAGTTAAGGGTTCATATATTTTGTTTATTCTTGAAAGAATAAAAAAAGAACCAATTCTTACATTCACTCTTTGTATTTGTGTGTGTGTGTGTGTGTGTGTGTGTGTGTGTGTGTGTGTGTATGGGTGTGTGTGTGAATTGCATTGATTTTTAATGTGATCTTTACAATTTCCTTCCTTTCACTAGCTTTGGGTTTCACTTGTTTTTGTTTTCTAGGTTTTTTCTTTCTTTTTTGTTTGTTTGTTTTTTGAGACAAGCTCTTACTATGTATTCCAGGTTGGCCATGACCCCCCTGCCTTGGCCTCCCAAGTGCTGGGATTATAAGCATGCACTCCCATGCCCTGATTTTTCTAGGATCTTGAGGTGAACTGTTAGGTTATTTGTTATTTATTTTGGTTTGCTGCATTTGTTTTTGATGTGGGCAGTCACAGATATAAACAACTGTGGTAAGACTGCTTTCCCTGTGTCCCATACATTTTGGTATGTTGTACTGGCATTACCACTTAGTTCTAGAAATTTGTCTTATTTTTTCCTTGCTTTTGTCTGTAACCTATTGTTTAGTCAAGACTATGTTGTTTAGTTTTCATGCATCTGAAATTTCTGTCATTTCTTTTTTGCTAATTTCTAACTTCATTGTGTTATGGACTGGTACTATGCATGGGATATTTTCAATTCCTTTATTTGAGAATTTCTTGAGAATGTTCTATGAGCTATGTGCTCTATTCTGGAGCATATACTATGTGCAGATGAGAAGAATGTGTATTCTGATGTTGCAAGGCAGAACACTCTGTAAACATCTACTAAGTTCATTCATTCAAAATTTGCTTTAGTTCTAATAATTCATTAGAATAATTAGAAATTTTTTTGTCTCATTGATGTATTTGTGGCAGGGAGTATTGAGATTCCCTAATAAAACTATATTAGTGCCTCTGTCATTCTTCATATCTGTTAATATTTGTTTTATATAGTTGAGTGCCTTGGTATTTGTTGTATATATGATTGTTATTTCTTCCTCTTGGATTGTTCCCTTTAGAAGGATGCAGTGACCTTCATCTCTCAGTGTTGGCTTGAAACCCATTTTGTCTGCAAATAGAGTAGCTACCTCTTTTTTTCTGGGTTCCTGCTGCATAGAGTATTGTTTTCCATTGTTTAACTTTCAGTCCGTGAATTGCTTTTTGAATTAAATGTGTTTCTTGCATGCAGCATATTGTTGGATCTTGCTTCTTTCCAATTTTAGTGTATGTGCTACTAAAGCGAGCAGTGGATCTTGCTTCTTGATACATTATGCCAGTCTGTTTCTTTTGATTTGGGAACTGAGACCATTAACATTGATGTTTATAACTGATATATATTAACATCTTTGTCATGCTATTTTCCTGTTGTTGTCTCCCTTTTTTCCCTTCTGTTCAATTGTTTGCCTTGCTTGGAGGGTTCTTTCTATTGGTGTTTATGGAGTTGTAGTCCTTGTTGTCTCTGTAGAATGTCCTTCAGAGCATTACTGAAGGCAGGGATCTGAACTTTGTTTTTTGTTTTGTTTTTGGTACCTGGGACTGAACTCAAGACTTCATGCTTGTCAGGCAGGTGCTTATGCCACTGAGCTAAATCCCCAGCCCTCTTCAGAGCATTTTGGAATTTTGAAGTGGTGGTTTGGTGTTCATGAATTTCCTCAGGTGTTCTTCCTCATGGAAGTATTTTATTTCTCCATCAATTTTTAAAGATGGTTTTGTGGGATACATCAATCTAGGTTAGAGGTTGTTTCTTTTAGGGTTTGAAACACTTCATTCCAAGCTCTCTTTGATTTGAGAATTTCTGTTGTGAAGTCTGATGATTCTGATGGGCTTTCCTTTATAGGTGATTTGTTTCCTTTCTCTATCAGCTTTTAATGTTCTATTGTTTTGTTGAATTTCTGGGATCTTAACTATGATACACTTTGCTGTAGATTTTTTTGGATCATGCTTATTGGAGTTCTACATGCCTCATTCATGTGTATGTCAAATTCTTTTTCCCTACCAGGGAAGTTTCCTGTTCACATGTTTTTTTTATATCATTTGTGCTATCTTCTGGTTTTCCATTGATTCCAATCAATCTTATGTTATTTTTCTTTATATTATCTACCAGGGGGTGGATTGATTTATCATAGTCCCTTGCTATTTTTAAGAAATCTTTCTTTTCATGATCACTAACAATCCTATCTTCTGTATCTGAGATTCTATCCTCACATTGGTTTATTCTGCTGTGGTTACTTTCAGTGGAATTTTTAATCTCCCAGATATCTGCATGAATGTTTTATGTCATTTTGACTGACTGGCACATGTTTTCTTTTAATGTTTTCATTATATGAATGCAAAGATATTCTGTGTCTCATGTAGCTGAACTTCAAAAAGGGCAGGGTAGATAATATTATATTTCAGTGGCAGAGCACTTTCCTAATATGTGTGAGACCATGTGTTCAATCTCACTACACAAAATACTAACAGTAATAATAACAACAACAATAAAGTCTAAGGAAGAAAAGATTTGCCTATGCGCAGGTTTTCTTGTTGTTGCTGTTATTGTTTTGTAATACTGAGGATTGAATGCAGAGACTCAGACATGGTAGGCAAATAATGTACTCCTGAGCTACATTCCCAGCTCTTTAAAATTTTTGTTTGTTTTGGTTTTGAGACTGGTCACATTAAGTTGTATACACTGGCCTGTAATTGCAGTCCCATTGCCTCAGCCTTACAAGTGCTAGAATTACAAGTGTATGCTAGGATGTCCAGCTCAGACCAGCTTTTAAAACAAAACAAAACAAAACATTCATGTATTTACTTATACAAAATTTTAGCTTCAACTCTTCTTTCTATAATAGGTATACAGAGAAGGCAAGCTATGTAAAATAAAATCATATACATAAAAACTTTAAAAAATTTTTACTAAAAACAAAATGAAATAAAACCTCTCATCCCCCCTTTTTTTTTAATCGGTACCAGGGATCCTACTCACGACTGTGCGCTTGCAAGGCAGGTACTTATGCCACTGAGCTAAATCCCCAGCCCCTCTCATTCCTTTTACTGCCAAGAAAATATTAATAACCATAAGGTTTTCAAAGGGTCTTATATTTTAATATATCAAGTATTAATTTAAAAAACAGTCAACTTGTGAAGAGATTTCATAGCCAACTGTATTTTATAGTCAACTTCTCAAGAAATTGTCTTAGTAGAAATCATTCCTAAGCTGCAAAAGTTTCACTAATGAAGTTCAATCTTAAAACTACAAGTCTCAATAAGTACAAAAATTGTATAGCTCTACATTCAAATCAATCTTTTTTCTCTGCTGAGGAGTACCATGCCAAATTTCAAATTATTTCAAGCCAACATACAATGCAATAAAGATTTTTACTTAGAAATATAGATTGTTGTTTTCTTAACATTTAACATTCAGAATACATTTCTGATAATTTAAACTATTCAAAGTCACAACAAAAACTTGAAATTTTTTATTTTAGAGTTATAACATATAAACACCAATATCTAATGGCTTTGCTAAATGAAAAGGAACACTACTATATTACAAAATCAGCTCAGGTTGCTACTTAGAAGATAAGAAAAGATTCTGTAATTCCAACAAGACTCAAATTAACAATAAAGGAATATTTATGACATTAGAGAATATGTAGTATCCACAAACTTAGAGCCAAAAGGTTCCAAGCTTTCATTTGCCAGGCAGGTGCTTATACCACTGAGCTAAATCCCTGGCCCCATTTTTTTTTTTAAGACAACTACCATGTAATTCAGGCTTGCTTTATACTCACTATGTAGCCCAGGTGGGCCTAGAACTTGCAGTGATACTCCTGCCTTAGCCTTTAGACTGAATACGTGCTGAGATCACAAGCATGAGCCAACACACCTGACTACACACTTTTGAAACACAGTTCTGCTAACCATAGGCTGCAAGGGAGAAAAGAGTTGGTCCTTAGACACCAAACTCCCAAAAGCCAGCAGATGCTGGATATGGTGATACACACCTATAATTCCAGCATTCAGGAGGCTAAGGCAGGAGGATCAGTGCAAAGTCTAGGCCAGCCTGGGCTACATAGCAAGACTGTTTCAAAAAACAAAGCAAAACAAAAACAAACAAACAAAAAACAACAAAGCTAGTGGATGGTATGAAGTAATATGAAGCTGAGTGTATACTTTGTTGTCCTTACCTGTTTTTTCCATGAAAGAGTCAATGATCTCCTATCACTTCAAAGAGAAAATGTGTACTTCAAAATTAGTATTATTTATTTATTAGATATTTATCTATTTTCCAGGTTTTTTGTTTTCAGGGTTTCCAAAAGTTTAAACTTGGATGATCAGTCCCAGCATCTCACCGGAATGGGTTATTTGCAATCACATACAATGCAAGAACGCTTCCCACCTTTACTCTAGACATTTGATGGCCTCTGATGCTACAGAGTTCCATTTTCTTTGAGGATTCTCTTAAGAACATTTCATTGTGTGAACCTTGTCTAACACAAGATTAAAATACAGACCTTAAATTTTGACTTGTACCATCTATAAATATTAAATAATTCTTTATTATATCTTCTGACAAAGGAACAAATGTTTCACCACCAAACCTTGTTCAGAAAATTGCATTTCATTTAGCTGTTGAACTATTTCCTAATTCTTAAATATTTTAGGTATATTATGACCATTACCTTTCATATGATTAAGTTTCTTACCCTTTAAATGATGTATGTCTGCCATCTGATATGATATGTTGTTCTGTAGCTTAACCTGAAAAACAATTAAGTTTTCATTTTACTAAATAATACATAATTTTCCTATTTACTGTTGCTCATATTCACTTTCAGCTTGATCAAAAATTCAAACAAAAACATTATTTATACTTTACCTCTTCTCAAAAAGAATTAAGAGATATATTCTAATTTTGTGACATTTATTTTAAATTTGCTTGGAATTACTCATTTTACTTGCTGTGTTAAGTTTGAGTTGAGTATCATGTAATGATGTTTTTTCAAACTCTTACCAGAAGGCTTCTCACTAATTGTATATTAAGCAAAAATTAATTTCTTGAAACAATGTCAAAAGTAATTAATATTTCTCATCTCCCCTAGTACAACATAGTATCGCATGTTATCTTCTAACTCGGTTTAGCATCATGGTCATTGTTTTGTAGGCATCAAATACTGTATAAAAGAACAGTAAAAACTTAAAAAGTGTACCAAACAAAGACTGCAATTAATGCTTACCACTCAATCTAAAAATTAAAAAAAGCTTGGATAAGCCAAGACCATGCATACAAAGAACCTCTGTGTCTCCTTGTCCCACCATCCAGTGCCACTGGAGAAAACAGTATAAAACAATTTAAAAAGTGGAAGAGCAATCTTGATGAGTATGGTGGTGCACACCTGTAACCCACACTACTTGGGAGGCTGAGGCTAGAGGTTCCAAGTTTGAGGTAGCCTAGGCAGCTTAGTGATACTTTCTCTCAAAAACAGAATACAAAGGGGTGGGGATATAGCTCAGTGGTAGAGTACTTGCCTGGCATGTGTGAGGCTCTCGGTTCTAGCACCAGTATGGAAAAGAGAAAAGGAATGAAAAAGAAAGACGAGCAGTCTCAAGGAATTAGTAGGTGAGGAAGCATCTAACATACCAAAATTTAGAGCTGAGGGAAGCTTTGCAGAAAGGAGTCTATCTGAAAAGGAGCACAGAAAAGACAGATATGAAGCTCCACCAAAGTTTGCCCTATCTAAAGCACAAGAGGAAGGAACAGTAGGAAAGGATGGGGAGGGGAAGATCATGGAGGGCCTGATGATTCTTCAATCAGCCAATGACTCATTTTTTTTTTTTTTTTTTTTTGAGACAGGGTCTTGCTTTGTAGTTCAGGCTAGCCCTGAACTCACTATGTAGCCCAGGCTGGTCTTCAACTCATGGCAATCCTACTGCCTCAGCTTCCTGGCATGTGCCACCATGTCTGGCTCAAATTTAAAGTGAAAATGCATCCATAAACAAGTAACAGATGAAAGCAGAACCATTCTGATTGAAGCAGCAGAAGTCCAGGAGTTCCATTTTCTTTCTCCCAGGGGGGAGGGTTTAAGGAATGAAATTTAAAATATAATACTGATAAGTAGGAATATAATACTCATCAAAAGGAATGAAATTACTATACCAGTGCATGATACAACATGGATGTGCTTTGAAAACAATATGGATATGGAGTGAAGTAAGTCAAAAGAGGAGACGAATGGTTGCCAGGCCCTGGGGGGAACAGGGAATGATGAACGACTTTTTCTTTTGAGTACTAAGCATCAAACCCATGGCTTTACACACATTGAGCAAATGCTCTACCACTGAGCTACATGAGGACTGACTTTTAAAAAAATTTTTGGTCTTGCCATTTAATTTAGGGACACTTGAATTTTCTTTGTAGCCCAGGCTGGCCTCAGTTTGTAATCCTCCTACCTCAGCTTCTTGAGAGCTGCGTAACAAGTGTGTACTACCACGCCTAGCAGAAGACTGACTTCCTCATGGTCACAGGAACTCTTTTTGGGAGGAACAGAAATGAATTGTACACTTCAAAAGGATGAGTTTTATGGTATCTGAGGTTTTTTGTTTGTTTTTGGTATTAGGGATTGAACCCTTGGGCCTTAACACTGAGCTACATTTCCAGCCCTCTGAAATTTTAATTTTGAGACAATGTCTCACTAAGTCCCTTAATTGCCCAGGCTGGGCTCAAACGTGTGATCCTTCTGCTCAGCCTTCAAGTGTTAGGGTTTCAGGTGTGTGGCTCCACACCTGGCTTAAATCTTTTGTAGTGCAAAAAACTACCCCAAAAACATAAAAATGCTGAGCGTATGTAGGGTAACGCAGGAAAATGGAGATAAAATAATGGACAAACACTGTGTACTTAGTAGTATTTATGTAGTTTATTTATTAGGACAGGCAGTCAAGAAAATGTTGGTTCAAGCCAGGGTGAAGAAACTACAGTTTGTGAGTCTGTTTTTGTAGGAATGACAACCTAAGGATGACTTGTTAACAGGTTTTAAATGTCTAAGGGGAAAATCCAAAGGAAGATTTTGTGACACATGAATTATCTGAAATTCAAATTTCAGTGTCTCTAAATAATGGTTTACAGGAAACCAGTCATGCTAATTCATTTACATATGGTCTATGGGTGCTTTCCAGCAACAGTGGCAGTGACAGAGATTATATGACCTGCAAAGCCTGAAGTATTTATTATCTGGTCTTTTATGTAGAAAAAAAAATTCCTGTTGCTCTAAACTAAGAAAATGAGAGTAGAGAGGTAAATATATGTGAGATATTAAAGAAGAAAAAGGAATAATCTTCCTGATTAAATATGAAACAGGATTATAACTGATTATGGATGAAACATCTAGCATTGCTTAGATTTCTAAACAAGGGTTCAAGATATATAAGAATATAATTCTTTACAGTAGGGAAATACAGGAAAAGAAACAGAATGGGGGTGAGGCAATGTTATGGCTTGTATCTAGATGTACATCCAAAGTCTCATGCAGTCCTGGGTGGAGCTTTTCAGAGATGGCTGACTCTAGAATGTGTGATACTGGGTTAGGAATGTGCGATTACCAAATTAGTCCACTGAATAGTTGGGCATAGTTCTTGGTAGGATTAAGGGTGCTTCACCCCCATGCTGGAACTTAGGGCGCCGAGCCAACCAGTAAGCAGCCTTCCGCCCTGGTAAGTGACTGTGGTCTGGGGAGCCTCGGCCACCCCAGGGCGGGGAAACAAGAAGCAAGAGCGTCTCCTGAGATCCGCGCCATATTGGAACTTAGGGCGCTGAGCCAACCAGTAAGCAGCTTGCTGCTTACCAGGGCGCGGGCTTAGAATCAAACATACCACATTCCCCCCCCCCCCACAATTGGGATCCAGGGATCTGGGTATCTCTTAGTAGATGACCATATTTGGTACAGCAAGTCGGGGGAGTTTCCTTCTACTATCTCTGAAGGCAGATATTTTTATCGCCGTTTTGCTTTGTCCTGATTAACGGTGTTGCTCTATTCAATACTCTGTGTTGATGTGTTCTATAATGTGTATTTCTTTGATTTTGCTCTAC
>PVJX010013918.1:0-46200 GCA_004027295.1 Dolichotis patagonum
AACATCCAAGGGACTGTGATAGAAAAAAAAATCTGGTGGGCTCATAAGGAGACAGAACTGAGGAACCCATCTCTGAACCTGAGGATATTACAACAGAAATGTCCAAAATTGCACAGCAAAAAAGCAACAAGACAGAAAGAAAGAGAACAGAATATCTAAGAACTGGGGATCGAGTACAAAAGGTGTAACTACAGTAATGAGGGATATGTACAGGAAAAGAAAACAATCTAGAAAAAGGAGCAGGACAGTATCTGTAGAGAAGACTATTCCTCCAAAATGTCAGACATCAATCTGTGGGCTCAGAAAGCTCAGAACACCAAGCAGAATAAACATAAATAAAACAAAACCAAAGAACAACTACACATACGCTAGGTGTATCATAATCGAACTTCAGAAAACCAAAGATAAAGCAAATATCTCAAAAGAAGCCAGAAGAGAAAAAACAAAATATGAAACCTTACCTACAGAGGGGCAAAAATAAGAATTACATCCCTTTTCCCAGAAACCCGGCAAGAAAGTGCAGTGAAAAATTTAAAAGCATGAAGAGAAAAAACTATCAACCTGCGAAGTCATCCTTCAAAAGCAAAGGAAAGGGCTGGAGTGTAGCTCAGAAGCAGAGGACTTGCTTAGTGTGGGTTCAGTCTCCAGCACCAGATAAACAACAATGACAAAAACCCCAAAGTGACAGAGAAATAAGACTCTCTCCAGCAAGCAAAAATGAAGGAACTTACTGCCAGCATTCTCACCTGCGAAGAAATTTTAAAAGAAGTTCTTCAGAGAAAAGGAAAACCATAAAGATCAAAAACTGAGACTTGCATAAAAAGAGAACATCAAAGAAAGAGAAACTAGGGGCCAGGGATAAAGCTCAGAGGCAGAAGTGCCTCTCTGGCAAGTGTGAGGTCATGAGTTTGATCCCCAGTTCCAAAAACAAACAAATAAAAAAAGAACGAATAGGTAAAAGTCAACTCGCAAACATTTTTTGTTATTAGCAGGCCTGCCAAAAATCATTTTGTTCAGGATAATCATAGCAACAACGTGTATTTAGTATAAATTAGATAAATGACAGCAATGCTACATGCAAGGTGGAAAGAATTACAAATGTTCTATTCTTTTAAGGTACTTGTGCTTCTTGTGCAATAGTACAGTGTTATTTGAAAGCAGACTTGGTTTATTTATAAATGTCAAGTATAAACTGTAGCATAACCAAAAAAGTAATAATAGTACAATTGAATACTAACAAAGAAAATAGAACCAAGTAAAGTGCAGAAAAAGAGAAATCATAGCTAGAAACAACATGAGTAACAATAGAAAAAACAGTAATGAATACAGTTGATATTAATCCGACTTTGTTAGTAATCATACTTCAAAGTCTAAATGACCAAGTACAAGAGACTATCATCGTGGACTAAAAACAAAACCCAACGATATGCTGTCTACAAGAAACTCACTTTAAATACAAAGATGCACACAGATTAACAACAAGTGGATGGAGAAGGCTATACCACATTAACACTAATTAAAAGAAGGCAATAGTAGTTACATTAATTTCAGACAGCAGACTTCAAAGCAAGAGAAGTTATCAAAGGATAAAGACAGGCTCTGCGTAATGATAGAGCGGTCAATTCTTCTAGGAAAACAAAACAATCTTTATCATGCATGCATGCTCCTAACAACGGAGTATCAAAATATGAGAGACAAAAACTGATAGAACTGCAAGGGGAAAAACAAACCTACCATTATAATTGATGACTATAACATTCCTATCAGAAATGTACAGATGTGGGAGGCTAAAAAAATCGGCAAGGCCAGAGTGGAACTACCCACCAGTGAGATCTAAGAACCCCTAGATGACAGTGGGACCTCTGTATCCACATGAATTTCAACCAGCTGCAGATCCAAACCTACAAAAAAAGCCAACTGTATCTCTACTGAACATGTGTGGATGTTTTTTCTTTCCCTTTTCTCCTAAACACCAGAATAATGAGTACTATATTTACAAAGCAATTACACTGTATTAGGTATTACAGGTAATGTAGAGACAATTTAAGTAGACAGGAGGGTATGGACGTGTTGTGTGCTATGTCACTGTGTGGAAAGACTTGAGCACCCATGGACTTGGGGATCCACAGGGGTCCTGAAACTAGACCCCATATTCACCAAGGGATGACAGTACTCCATCCGAAACAGCAGAATGCACATTCTTCTTAAGCTCCCGTGGGACATTCACCAAGTAAGAAACACACTGTGAGCCACAAAGCATGCCTCAAGAAATTCTAAAGTAGAGAAAACACACAATGTCTGCTCTCAGACCACAGTGGAATGAACCTAGGAATAAAAACAGAAAGGCCGTTGTAAAGTCCCCAAAAACTTGAGGATTGCTCTCCGGGTGGTCTTAGACCCATTCTCCACCCCACTTTTCACTTGTAGTTCTCAGGGGTTCTGTATCTTAGAATGTCCTAGGATGCAATATCCTGAGGCAAAGGGGGCCTGGGTGGTGTAGGCGGACTCTGTCCCACTCCCTACAAGCAGGATGCCTTTCATGCTTGAGTCCGGAGGGTATAAAACCAGAGCAGCTGCTCTCTGGGGTCCCTTGGCTGAGGCACAAAGGAGGCAGATGCAGACACATCCCATGTGTCCTAGGCAGTTCCAGCCTTGAGGAACTGGTCTGCAGTGACTCCTAGGCTCCGGCTGTCCCTCACTACCTATCTTTAGGTAATAAATTCACTTTACTTAGGTTGGGTGTGGGAGTGTTCTGTCCCACCTGACTCAACCAAGGATTAAAGCAGCAGCCAAGTGGTGACCAGCACACAGAAAAACTGCTTCCAACTACTAGATGAGTTAGAGAAGAAATCATAAGACAAACTGTTAAAACTTTTTTAAAATTAAATGAAAGTGAAAACATCAATTACCAAGACTTATAAGATGAAATAATAAAAATGAAGAGTAGAAACTAATAACACTGAAAATAAAATCAGGATCAAAAACCAGTGAAACAGGCCAGGCGAGGTGGTACACACCTGTAATCCTAGCACTCAGGAGGCTGAGGCAGGAGGATCACTGCAAATTCAAAACCAGCATGGGCTACAAAGTAAGCTCAAAACTCTTTCTCAAAAAGACAAAAACAAACAAACAAAAAAACAAAAAAACTCACATCTGGCTCTTGGATAATCCTCTATCCAAACCAAGGAGAGAAATGGAGATGGAGAATATGCACAAATAACTAACATCAGAAATTAAAGAGGGGCCAGGGATTTAGCTCAGCAGTATAAGCACCAGGCTGCCTGCCAAGTGCGACGTTGTGAGCTCGAACCCTGGTACCAAAAAAAAAGAAAGAGGGAACATAAACTCAGGAGAAAGAAGTAAAAGGTATACATATTGGGAAGAAAGACATAAAAATGTCTTTGCAGATAACATGATTATGACCATTAATCTTGATATGCCAATGTCATCGGATTTAGAAATTCCTAACAGAACAGTAAAGCACAATCCTGGGTGTGCGTGGGTGGGTCACAAGGCTTGGTCTTGGGTACTATATCTGGTCCTTCACTCATTTCTCTCTGTCACTGTTCTTCTGCTCTGCTCCTTGGCTGCTTTGTGTCTAAGAAGCTTTGATCCCCCACACCCTTCCACCATGTTTCCACCTAGGTGCCAGCCAACCATGGAGAATCTCCTGAAACTGTGAGCTAATTTAAAGCTTTTCTCATTTAAGATGTATCAGGTACTGTGTCTCAGCAATAAAAAAGCTAACTAGTACTGTGATTCTTTGTATAGCAAATCCAACAAAATGGAGGAAAAAAAGATTACTGAAAACATGACCAGGCTATAGGACAAAAAGTTAGTAAGCAAGCCTGTAACTTTCCCATATATTGGCAATACATAAGTGGACTTTGAAATTAAAAAAAAAAAAATTCAAATTAGCACCCCCCCAAAAATGAAATACTTAAGTATAAACCTAACGAAATATAAAATGTAAAAGAGGAAACCTATAAAACTCTTACGAAAGACAACAAAGAATTAAGTAAATTGAGAGGTATCCCAAAATCATGGATGGGAGGACTCAATACTGTCAAGATGTCAGTTCATCCCAAGTTGAACTATAGATTGGAAACAATCTTAACACCTCCGCAAATTATTCTATGGAGAGCAACAACCCGACTCTACAGTTACATGGGAGAGGCAAAGATCCATAGTAGCAACTCAATGTTGAAGAACAAAGCAAAAGACTGACACCCCCTGACTTTGAGACTCACTAGAAAGCTCTAGTAATCAAGACAGTATGGTACTGAAGAAAGAACAGACGCACAGAACAAGAGAAGAGAAGAGAAGAGAAGAGAAGAGAAGAGAAGAGCTCAGAAATAGGCCCACATGAAACAGCTAACTAATTTTTGACAAAGGAGCAAAGGAAATACAATGGAGAAAAGAGGGTCTTTCAACAAATGGTGCTGGACCAACTGGACACTGATAGATGTAAAAATGAATCTGGACACAGACTTTACCATCCTTTGCAAAAAGTAACTCAAAATGGATTGTTCATCTAAATACGAAACTAGAAAACATCTAGAAGATAACACAGGAGAAAATCTACATGATCTTTGGTATAGTGATGACCTTTTGGGCACAACACCAGAAACAAACCAATACGCTGGATTTCATTAAAATTTAAAACTCTTTCTCTGCAAAAAAGGGCTGAGGGCGTAGCTGAGTGGTAAAGAGTTTGCCTAGTATATACCAGGCCCTGTGTGCAATCTTTAGCACAGGAAAAAGGTAAAACAAAAAACACAATATCAAGAGAAAGAGAAAGCAAGCCACATTCTGGGAGAAAATATTTGCCAAAAGCATATTTGATAGCAGAGTATTATCTAAAATAAAAACCCACAAAACTCAAAAATTAGATGAACAACCAGATAAGAACAGCAACAGTTCTGAACAGATACCTTACCATAAGATACACAAAAGTGGCAAGTCAGTACATGAAAGAGGATCAATATCTTATGCATTAGGGAATCATAAATTAAAACAACAATGAAAAACCAAGATGCATAGCAGTGGTTAAAACATGCTAACACTAAATGCTAGTAAGGATACAGAGCGGTAGAAAAGCACACTCATTCCTACTGGGAACACACAATGGAACACAATGGAACAGCCACAGGGGAAGAAAGTTTGGCAGAATAACATAAGAATAAACACACTCTTAACCAGGCTCCTCCATATTTACTGAAAACTTAAGTCCACACAAAAACCTGCACACAGATGTTCACAGCAGCCTCACTCCTCATTGCCAGAACTTGGGAACAAACAATGTATCCTGTAGGCATGAACAGATAAGCTATGGCCCACTCAGCAAGGGAACATTAATTAGTCAAGGTTGAAAAGAAATGAGCTACTGAGTCATGAAAAGACACAAAGTGTAAATAGCACTAAGGGAAAGGCACCAATCTGAAAAAGCTATGTTGTATATACTCTTTGATCCTAACCTGGAAAGGCTCAGGAAAAGGCAAAACTATGGAAGGGTTAAAAACACCAGCAGATGCCAGGGTTGGCAGAAGAGAATGATCAGGAATAGCATGGAGGGTTTTTAGAACAGTGAAAGTCCTGGCACAACGCTGTACTTGTGCATACTAGTCATCATGGATTTGTCCAGACCTACAAAACATGCAGTATCAAGAGTGAACTAAACTTCAGGGTCTTGGAAGACAATGATTTGCTAGTGTGGTGTCATGAATGAAGGGAAAAGTATTGCTGGGGTGTTACACACCCATGGGGACAGATAAATGGGAACCTATACTTTCTGCTTGCCTCTTGTTGTGAACTTAAAACTACTCTAAAAACACACAATGTGTTCATTTTTAAAAAAACTCTATTGGTACTTTGAGGTTCTTCTCCTCCCTAAAAGAGGGCTCACGTGAGGCCCTTTTTTCCCATTTACTTGCCAATGTCTCTGGATAGCCAGCTTCCTTCTCTAACTCATTATCTAACGGGGAGAACAGAATGATCTTTCCAGGGGAACTCAAATTCTCCCACGGGAGGCCCACCATGCAAAGCAAAACTTACTAGACCTCATCTATAGGCGAGAATTCAAAAATCACTGGATTTCGCTGGGTTCTCACAGCTCCTCTCTCCTGGGATCCTGCACTTCTAGAGTAACGCCCTATGTCCCAGAAAATTTTAGCAGATTAAGGAGACAGAACTCCACCCTCAGTGTCACAACTAATTTTTCCCAGTAGCAGCAAAGCAGAACTAGACTTGGCTGAGCTGGCAGACTCTCTATTTTAAGCTGTGTTGCTCCAGGGAACAGCTGAGAACCATTTTAAATGCAGCCACCGGCTCGTGTATCACACCGTGGAGAACACAAACTTCCTTTCTCTAGGATCTCATAGACAGTGCAATCGCTCTTACCACCAATTAGTGTCTTCTAGGATCTCCTGATCTTTATCTTCTCATCCCATATTCCCATCCTTCTAAAAATATATTAAAATTTAGGATACACGGTGAATTGCTATTGCTGCTGTTTTGTCTTATTTAAAAGTCCATCCAGCAGGGCATACTGGTCCATGCTTGTAATCCCAGCATTTGGGAGAATGAGGCAGGAGGATGGCTGCAAATCTGTGGCCAACCTGGGCTATATGAATTCAAAACCAGCCTGAACTACATAGTAAGACCCTGTCTCAAAAAACAACAAACATTCCCCCAAATAAACACATAAAATAGTTTCTATCCAGTAGGCACACAGGTCATGCAGAAAAGCCGCTTTGATATTAACCAACATAGTCGTGAAATGATGACAAACTAAATGTATCCTTTTTTTCTTTCTCTCGAGACTTTGAGAAGTTGCTCCCAACTCTTCCCTCTAGCTGGCTGCAAAAAAACTTGTTTCTCTAATCTGACTGTCCCTACTCCCAGCATTTTTATTAACCATCTCTTAACCCCCTGATGCTGAAATTCAGGGATCACACCGTCATCCGGGCCATGCCTGGGATCCCTTGCTCGCTCTGGAGAATTCCTGAACAACTCTCCGCACAGCGGCAGCAGCCCCGTCCCTGTGTGAAACACACCACAACTTCCCCTCTGTACAGCTTCCTGTTCTAGAGCTTATTCTTATGCCCAAAACTATGAGTCATTCAAAGGTTAGAAAAACAAGCAAGTACAAGACCAGTCTTCAAATCCTGTTCTCAGAGAGAGCTGGCTGGAAATCCCCGAAGGCCCCATATATAAGCACATGTCAGCGATTTGGAAGCGGCATATTCCTCCCTTTCATCTCCAACCTTGGCATTCATATTTATGGGAGGGAAGAGTGATTAAGGAATTAACATGCAGTTACTTCCACCAGAGAAAATGGTCACAGCATCTACTCCTGAATAATCACAAAAGCGCAAGAGGGAAGTCTGAATGATGATGAGAAAATAGTGGAGAAAATAGTGTCGTCAGTTAAATTTGCAAGAGGTTTTAATTAGACAGGTGTGGTTTTCAAAGGTCAATGCATATTTACAAGCTCTTTACAAGTTACATGGCATCAGGTTACATGGTTGGTTCTGAGGAAGAATTTTAAAACTTTTTGTCAAGGAAACAATACAGAAATGGAACAAAAACATGGGGCAAAAAGTAGCAGACGCAGAATAGAGACCCCTGAATCTTTGCTTTCTCCAAGTCATGCAGTGGAGGTTAGAAAGGACGAAGTACATTTGCAAGCTAGAAAGAAAACAGAAGAAAGGCACACCGACAACCAACCTATAAACCATCTTCCGAGTAGGAACGTTCCTGAAGACACACCTATATAGGAATGTTCCAGAAGACGCACTTATCTCAGTGTGGGAAACAAATGCTCCTAGGAAGTAAGAAAAAGACACCTTGGTGCCCAGGGTTAACTCTGTCTCCAATCTCTCTGACCTCAGCTCAGCCAACAATGATGCTCGTCACCACTGCCACCTAACACCTGCCCCTAAGGAAGGCGAGGCTGCCTGCCTACATGGTGTAACTGCAGGACTCAAAACTGTGCCTCTGCAGTGCAAAGCAAGAATTCAATAAATATCTGTTAATTACATGAGGCACTTACTATGTAGCAAGCACGATTTTATGTGCTTTACCTGTATTAATTTATTTAATCCTCACAACCCAAGGAAATGATCCCTATTTTACGATGAGAAAATTGAGCCACTGACAGGTTCATGGGGGTGAGGGTCCTGCTTTTCTCAGGACTTCCTGATTGAACTCAGGGAGCCCCGGAGCCTGTGGGAGCTGCGGTCCTGCACAGCCTACTCCAGGAATCCAGGCACAGTGGGAGGATTGCCACTGCCTCTCCCAGCCTGCGGGCTGTGACAGAGAGGCGCGGGCTGTGACAGAGAGGCGCGTAACGTCTGACCCCAGTCAGCGGTGAGGGCAGCCCTCAGTCTATCTGGAGTGATGCTGGGAGACCCTTCTGAGAATTACCACAACCGAGAAGTTGCTTTGTTATTTAGGGAGCAGTTGTCTAGACAACATAATGTCTAATTCCACCCTTGGTCTTTTTCCATGCTTATTCTATTAAGAGTTGGGAGTGAGTCCTTGGTAGGGAATATAAAAACAGATAGAGGGTGAAATGGAGATGTGTATTTGAAGGCAAGGGACCACACTAAGAATCCTGAAAAAGATGGAATGAAAAATGCACACAAACATCGTCCCACCACCTCTCAGGCCCCCTTAGTGCCCGAATGCGCCTGTTCTAGGCCTGGTGCCCGGCACAGCTCCCTGCATAGCAGCTTCCTTTGGAAAAGCAAGGGAGAGCCCAGATCCCCTAAAAAACAGTGGCTTAGCTGATCCCACAAAAAAGGTTTCTTCACTAAATATAAACCTCACCTCTCAGGTCCAAAAATACAGAGCATTAGAAGCCCCAGTGATGGAAACAGGGTGGCCACAGAAACACTAGGCAGAGTGTGAGAGGAAAAAGTCAATGAAAACCCGCAATTTCCCAAGCCAGGCCGTGCTCATCGGTAATGAATGCCTATGCAGCCTCTTATTAAAGGAGGGGGCTTAGTAAACTCTGCTTTACTGATGGATCAAGAAGGAAGGGTTATTTACACGCGTCACAGAAGATGAACTCAGAAACCTCTACGTGGCCTTAGTTTTCTAAATAACTTTTTCCCAGGCTATTGGCCAAAGAGAATCCAATACTCTG
The DNA here is from genome assembly GCA_004027295.1 of Dolichotis patagonum. NCBI lineage: Eukaryota > Metazoa > Chordata > Mammalia > Rodentia > Caviidae > Dolichotis > Dolichotis patagonum. Next base: position 9,152 of record PVJX010013918.1, read on the forward strand.
AAAAACATACAAAGTATGTAAGACCACAAACTTAAATTGGCCAAGAAGATCAGGTTTCTGACATCAAAATAAATAACAGCTAGAGAGAGAGAGAGCGAGAAGAGAAAATGTTTAAACTGCCCAAAAGATTTCTTTATTACAATTCACGACAAAACTAATAGATAGTCAACATGGCTATTCAAAGGGCTGGGGTTCCCCAGTTGATACATCCAGGTAAGGTGACAAACAGTAGCAGTGTATGTGACAAGGACAGATTCACAGTGTTCTTGGAGACTGGGATATTTCATTTTCATTCTTCTTCCTTCTACTTGTTCTCCAAATCAACTACCCTGAGTGACGCAGACTTAACATTGAAGAATAATGTTTTTCATAAGGTTTTCAGGGTCTTTGTAAAATTCTCAAACATTTGTGAAAGACATAAAGCTTCCAAACTAGTGTATCATATAGTGCCTTCAATCTTCCCTTTTTGGAATTAAAATATGATCTGTGATATTTGAATTTTCAATTAAAAATCCTCACCTCTAAGAATCATTCCATTGATACAATGAAACAAAAGCAAGATGAAACTGATAAACAGTGCTGTATTTACCATCCTGTTGTGACTGGGGCAGGATGAGTCCTACCTCAAGGTAGGATGAGTAAAACCTAAGCCAGTCCCCTGGCAACTCCTTACGCTTTGCCCAGCAGGCCAGGTCTCAGGGTCTTTGTGTGGTCTGCTGAAGTGGATATAAAGTGTCACTCTTCACTCCCATTCTCTTCTGGCCTTTCACTGTTAACTGCCACTTGCTCCTGGTAAAAAGCTGAGAATGGGGGTCTGGGGAAAAACCCATGGAAAAACACCAAGGGTGGAATGAGGCCTTATGTTGTCTGGATAACCACTCCCTAAATAACGAAGCAACTTCTTGGTTGTGGTTTTTCTCAGAAGGATCTCCCAGCATTGCTCCAGATAGACTTATGGCTGCCTGGAAAGCACAAGGTCCTGAGTTCAATTCCCGTTACAAAAAAAAAAAAAAAAAAAGAAGAAGCTGAGAATGGATTAGCAAAAATACCCCAGGAGCAGCCTCCGTATAGAGGAGCGAGGCTCTTTATCAATTGAACCACTGATGGATAACTTATTGGCTTTGCCTCTTGCCCCCACAGACATTAGCATGAGCTGCCCTGCTTATTAGCATGAGCTGTAAAATTCATGTTGAAGCTCTACCCTGCAGAACCTTATGGTACAATGTGAATGCATTTGGAGAAAAGAGGTTTTAAAGAGGTGATGGAGTTCAAACACAGCTAGTAAGGTGGGCCCTAATCCGAGCTGAGTCCTTTGAAAAGTGGGGCTTTGGACACACGGGGCTCAAAGGGTTGGCACGTGGAGAGAAACAGAGTGGCAGCCACCTCAGAGCCAAGGAGAGGCCTTTGAGAGCCCAACTGTGCCAGCACCTGGACCCTGGACGAGGGCTACCAGAATAGTGAGAAACACACTTCTGGGGTTGATGCCACTGGCCTAGAGCATTAGGTCCTGGAACCAAGAAGCAGACACTAGCAGATACCGCACACCTCTCAGGTCAGGAAAATCGGCTGCTTAAGGACAAACTTCATGACTCTCGACTTAAACACCAACTTTTTAGAGATTTCAGATGAGTATAACAGTTCAAAAAGGTGCTCTAAATAAACAAAGGCAGGGCTTCTCAAATACATTTCCAACTTTTAATCACACGCCACAAATTCTTTCCAACCCTCTGGCCACCTACTCGGGGTCCAACCTCAGAGTTTTGCGTGTGTCTGTCATGACAGTGACAGCCACCTCATCAGGTCTCATGAAGTCGTGCCCAGAGTAAGAGCGGGCAGAGCAGTAAACAGGAAGGCAAATCCCTCTTGCCTTGGCCACATTTAGGACAATAAAACCACGGAACAGGACAGGGAAAATCAGGCCTGGCTCTTCTGATACCTAAAAACTTCACCTTTGCTCTGCAGCAGATAAAGGCCTTTCCAGACATTTTTTTAAAAATCAGAACTATAGGATGTGAATTCTATAGTTAGAATCTATAGGATTCTAGTGGATTCTAGTGGAGGTCATCTGGTCCTTATCTAAACTAAAGGCCTTGTAAGTTGATAAAGGATTTTCTAGTCAATATTTTTAGAATAAGAAGTTTGACTTCTTGCCAAAGAAGCTACACTGAGGTCATCTGATATCCTTGGGTCCCAGGACTTGTTTCTAAATACCGAAGCTATTACTCCTGTTCCTCAGGCAAGAATCCAAGCAGACGAGGGAGGGCATCCATGCGATTTCCCTGTCCTCCTGCAAGACCTCCTTTTCCCTGATACAGAATGGAATCTTACAATAGGGCTTTCCTGACCTGAAAGCATTAGGACTGAACATGCAAAAGCCCCAGGATCTTTCCTTATCCCATCTTCCATTAATTATGCTCCCAGACACTGAAGATGGCTTGGGATTTGCAGACTTTTGCTCTATTTAAAAAGAAAGAAAGAAAAAAACTATCTTTGAAAATGAATGCTGAAGGTAAGAGAGGACTTTGTGATTACTCAGGAAATGCTCCAGTGTTTTGACCTCCTGTCCTATGGGAAACTAGAAGGGGTCGAGGAGGAAAAAGGGGAGGCCTAAGTCATGTTTCTTGACATATGACAGACAGCTCCTGAAACAGAAAGCCATAGGTTTCGTGTCTCAGGGGTATCACCTTCAAATATGCCAGCGTTCTAAGGGCGGATCAGTTTTCCCAACTGGCGCAACCCTGCTGGGAGGCCAGGTCCCGAGCAAAACACAGGGCCCTGCCTGGGGGCCTTTGAGGAGGCTGGAGCCATGAGGAGTTCAAAGGCAAGGCTGGCTAGTGGTTTGCACCTCCAAGAGTTACCGAGGTGAAAGGTTACTAAAGCAGGAGCCACTGGCCAATAAAACTGTGTTTGGTCAACCTCCTTGGCAGAGAGACCAGACTCCATTCTGCCTCTGAGTCCTACCGAGCCCTGAGCCAGATCTGGGAGCTTCAGGGATTAGCAGAGGGCCTGGCTGGTTCCAGGGAAAAAATGAAAGGTGGGTTGGAAACCTTTAATCAAGATCTGGCGTCAAAAGTAAACAAATAAGAACACAACCTGGGTCAACTGGCTTTAAAGGAATTTGCCTGGGGGGAGGCTTCTCGAGTTTGCTAGGCTAAATCCAGGCAACAGCAAGTGTGTATTTGTTTGACTAGAGAAGGTAACAGAAGACAAGCCTGACTCGGGGAAGGCCACTTGAAAGGCACACACATCCACACGTGGGAGCTCACTCCGCCCCCAGAGCTGCCACACTGGGGGCAGCAGCTTGAAGGCGAGGCTCTTTCCTCTCCTTCCTGTGCAGTGATGATTCCAGACTTTGCCAAGGAGACGACGGTCAGTGGGCTCTTTTGTGAGCATGAATACTAACTCAACACCAGGCCATCAGTAAGTAGTCCTTCCCAGAGAGTCGGAAGGGTATAGGCCCAATGCCATGCATCACAGCTCCGCCTGAATGAGGCACACGTGGCCTCGATGGGCCAGCCCTGCTGATGTCCTCATCGCTGGACCAAGCTCTGTGGAGACAAGCACTGCTGCAATCCCGGAGGCCAGTCCCGAGCTGCTGCTCCAGACTGGGCCTCTCTAGACAGCTGAAATCCTCTCTCCCATAGCTCCAATCTAAACATGTCCAGAGATTCCACTTGTGGCTATGTCATTTATAAAGTTCCCTACAGCTTTCCGGGAAAGGCAATCTGGGGGGATTGCGGACATGTAATTACGTTAAGCTGATGGGGTACAAGCAGAGCCGCTAGTCCCTCCAACTGTTCCTCTGGCGCCTTCATTTGTTACCAGCTCTGGGGTTTCTTGTTCCCACCAAATGCCAAGATGCCACACTACCGCATTCCATCCCCATCTGCACAGCTTAAAGTCAAGAGTCAAAGGTCTTCCTGAAATATAAATGACACATATATAAGACCACCGAGACCTGATCATATTTGAACAAATTATCCTGTGGCTTCAAATCACATAAATGGCCTTCAAATACTTGAAAAGAAACCGCTTGCTCTTTTAAGCGAATAGTACAGGAACCTGAAAGACAACAAGTGAACTGCTTCCCTATTAACTACTAAAGTCTTTATCAGAGCAGACAGTAAGTACACACTTCAGTACAATACACTAGTCCCTCAGCGCCCAGCACAGAGAAAACTCTGTTACCATAAGTGGTTTCTATGCAGCTGTGACCGTACCAAGCTGGGTCCGACTCAGTTCCAGTAAGGACATATGACTGTTGTCTTACATTCCCTAGACTAGCAGCACCCAAATAAATGGCTAATTGCGCTGTTGTAAACTACAAATTATGCTTTGGTTCATGCACATACTGTATTGAGTAATGATCAACTCAAGGTAATGAGAGTATCTGTAATAAATTTAGGTCATTTCTTTATGGTGAAAAAATAAAAAATATAAATTATGCCATGCCAAAAATAGTGAGGCAACTCCACGTTTTCTTAGCCCTTGCAGTGTTGAAGACAATATATAAGTACATAATAATCTATCTTAATATGTACACAGAGAAATCCTGTATTTTTACTGTTGTAAATTATTACAGCATGTTATCAACATGTTACGTTGTCCAAATAAATAATGTTTTATGAATCAACTTAACTTGTACTAAAAACTCAAAAAAAAAGTGAATTTCTATCCCAAGTTTATCAACACTTGATCACTTACAAGTTATTCTTTTGTAAACCTAGATATTTTTCTAAGTAGGTGTACAATGAATTCACAAAACCTATACCAAATTTCCTATAATGAGCAATTACTCCTCACAAGTGCTTGGCAAATACTGTACAGTGGTCCCACACCAGCCCCAGAATCTAACAGTTCTGATACAGGTTGCAAATAACTATTGAACTTGTTTATTAGAGAGCTCATTTCCCACAGCCAGGCCCCATGTTGGGGACCCATTACAAGAGATTAACTCATGGTTGACTTTCAGCTGATGCCCCAGGAGGAAAGGGTGGCCATTCTACCATAGCCCAACCTCTTGGGAAGCCACGAACAGTGTTTGTGACTACAAATTCATGATGACTTCCAACATATTCAAATTATTTTCTGTGATAGAATTCTACTATAAGTGATGATACCCAGTTCATTGTCCTAAATTAAACTTTCAACTAATTACAGTAAATCAATTTAGTCACCCGGAAAGGATGAAAAATTAATTCTACCATTTGGGGGTTTGGGGCATTTTGCATTGCTTTGTTGTTTTTTTATTCTTATACCTAATCATTCTCCCTATAAGGTGCTCGTGAATAAAATGAACTGGTATTTTTATTATTTGCCTAATAACAATCCTAGATTCTCCCCAGAGGAGCTAGACCAGTAATAAAATTATGTTTTATTATTTGCTCAGTGACAACCCTAGATAACCAGCAATACATGCTCGACTAACACACTACAAAAATTCCTTGCTTTTGCCTCCAACTCGTTAAATGACTATTTTAAATTGAACACATTTGCAAAATTGTTCATGTCCAAAATTACTTGAAAAAGCAGAAATCATGTGTTTATGCAGAAGAAGGGCACAGAGTCATTAAACAAACAAACAAAAAAATCTATGTCCACCAGATTTTGCTTCTCCCTCTGGGCGACAGTGAGAAGAGCAGGAAGCGACCAAGCATTTTGAGGGCACCGGTTGCTGTCCCCTCCACCTTTGGAGGTCAAGGCTGGAAGGCAGAAAGGAGAAGGGTAAGCGTGCTCTTTGTGAAATGCCTGGAAAAACATTCTGGATAGGAGATGCCAAAGATTTTGAAGCTCCCATCAAGCCCCTGGCCTTGGTCCAGGTAATGGTTTTTCCTTCCCTTCAGCCGCTGGCGTAAGAGTCTTTCAGCAAAAAGAGGAAAAGTGGGGCTGGGGGGGGCAGCTTCCAGTGCCTTCTCCATGTGGGAGAGGGCGGGAAGGGCCAGGCATCTCGGGCTGACATTTATGGAGGGCCTGGGTTTCCACAAGGCACTCTGGGAGGATTACTGCGGGCGGCGATCTGTTCTGAAAGGTGCAGCTGGGCAGGCTGATGAGAGACCCTTTCAATTTGATAACGGTGAACTCAGAGACACCAGGCAGGAGCTGGCAAAGACAGGCGGGCAGGGGTCTGGGAAGCCAGCAGACTGCCTCTGAGGAAAACGTCCACCACTGCCCTGGCCCCAGAGCTCCCCAGGTCACCCAGCTTGCGTGCGCAGAGGAGTGGAAGCGCAAGCCACTGCTGGGGAACTGCACTGCTAATCAAACACCCCTGCAACACCTTGCCTGCCCTGGCCCAGCCATAGCGGGGAGGTCGGGACCTGCAGAGGTGAACTACCTAGCCAGCCCCGCACCCCCAAGTAACTGCTGCCTGGCTCAATTCCTCCTGCCTGGCGTTTTGCTTCCATTTTTCTATCAGAGGTTTCACACGGGTGCTTGAGCTCCTGGACTCAGCAGAGAGGCCCATATAGCTGTCAGCAAACTGATAAGAACTTTCAAATGACTCCGCAGGGCCTCTTTATAGAGAAGAGCCAAAGACGCCCATAAAGAGAGAGGGCAGGGGCCACAGAAACCAGCCACTCGCACTGTTTTAACGTGGCATTGCAATGAGCCGCAGATTTATGGGAGTGTTTTAGCCTCTGGCCCGAATCGTGGGGGCTGCGCCCGGGCTCTGCTCTCCAGTGGGACTTCAAATAGGGGACGGAGCTGGCAAGAGGGGGCTGGGGGACGAAAGGAGGCCCAGAGAACAGAAAAAGGAGGAGGGAGCAGCAGCGTAAAACCCAAACACTCAAGCTCATTCTCCTTCCAGCAGGATGTGAGCAAATGCTGCTTCTCAAAGGCGCCTGACATCCTCTCCAGTCCCCATAGAAAGTCCCCGTATTTACAGTTCATGCCCGCTAGACATTCAGTCTTAGCCGCTCTCTCCTCCAATGTTGATTCTGATTTTAATTTTCCTTTGGGAGTTATTTAGTTTTGTGTGTGTGTGTGTGTGTGTGTGTGTGTATACAAAATGAATAAAAAAAGCATGATTTGGCAGAGAATAAGTTAGAAGAGGGGAAAAAAGTGACTAGCTCTGGTATAAAAATTTTTTTTCCACTGGAAAGGGCAAAAAGAGTAATAATACTTTATCCAAACGTGCCACTGGATTAAAACAAAAAGGCCAGTGAGGGAATCACTGATTTTTAGCTCCCTATAAGCAATTCTGATCGCTGAGGCAAAAACAGAGAGGCAAACCTGCTTCTGTGCCAAGATGCAAGAAGTACACTCGAACCCACAGGACTGCATTCTGTTTCAAGTTTCCAAGCCCAGAAGCGAATGCATAATCCATCAGTGTGGGGAACTGACTGTGCTTCCTGAGACCACACTCCTTCCTAGGAGGCTGCTCCAAAATTCAAATGCAGACCCAGAGGGAGCACTCCCAAGGGTCTGCCAGCGCACAGCACAATCACATGCTTCGTTGCAGAACAGGGTCTCATTCAATCAAAACAACTACACTACAGTTTCAAAAGTCCCTGGCTTTGGACAGGAAGATTGCAGTTTGGGAAGGTTGAGTAGAGAAGAGCTCAGAATCAGATCTGGGTCTCTCCAACTCGCAAGCTTGTGTGCTTTTCACTACTACATTTTTCAAAGTTTTTCAACTGGGACCCAGAGTTAGAAGCGTATGAATATATTTTGTATAATTCAAAACTAAAAACAAAGGTTTCAGGAAATATTTACCCTGACTATAGACAACACTGTCTGATAGTTTCCTATTATAGTTTATTTTAAAAATCTATAAAATGCCACTCGTGACCTGCTGAATTGACCTGATGATTTACTAATGAATCATTCCCCACAGCATGGAAAATGCTGCAGTACAGCATGCAAAAAATAAAATAAAATAAATCACCAGACTGGGCATCAGGAGAGCTGGCTTCCAGCTTTGCTATGCATCTCAGGATCACTGAAACTCTTTGGCTTACTGGTCATCTGTGACCCAGGAGGAATGGGTGGTATATTTCTTTTCTTTTCTTTTCTTTTCTTTTTTCTTTTCTTTTCTTTTCTTTTCTTTTCTTTTCTTTTCTTTTCTTTTCTTTTCTTCTTCTTCTTCTTCTTCTTCTTCTTCTTCTTCTTCTTTGTCGTCTTCTTCTTCATCGTCTTTGTCTTCGTCTTTTTCTTCCTCTTCCTCTTCGTCTTCTTCTTCCCTTCCTCTTTTTTTTGAGACAGAGTCTTGCTGTGTAGTTCCGGCTGGCTTTGAGCTCACTGAGTAACCCAGACTCAAACTAACATCAATCCTCTTGCCTCAGCCTCCCAAGTGTTGGGATGACAGGCATGCACCACCATACCCTGCTAGGTGGGATAACTTCTGAGGCTTGATTTTTTCCCCCCAAATTTATGAAGCTTTCCCTCCTTCCTCACACATCTCTTCATTTGTGCCGTGGTTGCTCCCTCTCCCTCTCCTTCGGCTCTACCCAGGTCACTGCTGCTGGTATTCCGGGTCCTGCCTAGTGCAGTCTGCTCTACCTGGCCCTCTTTCAGCCCTTGCTGGGGAGGTCAGTGACCTTGCTCATCCTCTGCTCTCCTCACTGATCCCCAGCCCCTCCAAACCCCGTAGTACTGAGCACACAGCACTCCTGGCCCTGCTGGTGACCTGACACCTTTTCTTCAAAGACAGGATCAGTACCCTATTTCCTTTCTTTTAATCTCCTCAATATGCCAGTGCAATACTGGGAAGGGAGCAGGTGTCTGAAAATAGCAGGCCATTTACTGTATTTAATTGGTTTCCATTCAGAAGTTAAAAACCCCAATTCTAAATTTAGAGAATGTTTAAATGGGCTGCTCTAAAGAAGTTAAAACCGGTGTCACAGTGAGACTGGTGAGCCTGTGGACAAAGTTCCACACATTCCTCGGCTGTATCTGCCCGCAGACAAGATGTACCAAGACTGCCAGGGAAAGCAACTTTATGGTCTCTCCATCTGGACTGTGTGGATTTAAATCTCAGAAGCCATAGAAAACAACTGCAAATCAGCCCAGAGCTTAAAGACAGGAGAATTTATTTACAGGCCCCAGTGCACTATAAATTTGAGACAGTTCTATTAAAATGCTTTTCTTGGCCTCCCATCAGATACTTGCTGAGAGTCTTTTTCCAACCAGGTTCTTAATACCGAAGTGAAAAAATAAAAAGTTAAACACACTCACACACACAAATACTCTTCCTCAAGTGTTTCAGTGAAACAAGCCCTTATCCTGTACTGCCTTGGAACCACGTGCACTGACAACTCTATGCACAGTGCGGTTTGCACACACGCAGGATTTAAGCACAGAAGTGCGCAGTGCTAGTGAAAGAGCACGGAATTTAAAGCACTGCACAGTAACTGTACCCGGACCAATGCCCCACCTACTGGCCCAAGGGCCTTGTACCACCAGGCACACATATCCCCTAGGGACAGCACTCCTAGCCCCCCGAAGTGGCCTTTCATGGGCAACTCAGGAAGCTGAGACCAGGTGACCCTGCTCAGACTGGCTGGATGGGGAACAGGTGGAATTTTGTCTAAGCCCTCAGAGCATGGTTTATGTGTATATAAAACTCTATTTCACAGCTGGTGGGGCAGTAGACAAGAATGACAGACATAACCTTGCCCAACCTGGAAATGAGAAGTGACATCTTTGCCACGTGCTCCCTGTGTATTTCCAGGGATGTGTCTGGTTTCCGGCTGGCATTCTGGGGAGAAGACTAGTCAACACATGGGCAGTTGAACTGGTGGGCGTCCAGCCTGATCTCCGCTGCTTTTGGCACTGAAGCGCTGGGTCTGCACACACCAGTGGTGAGGCAGGGCTGGTGCTCCACCCACCTCGCACTGCGTGGTCTTGGGAGGATTACTCCGCATCTCTCAGCCTCGGTGTCATCACGTAAAAAACTTCAGACTGCTCTAGCAGCCTGTCTCCCACCTCTGCTGAGCATCTGCTCCGTATGGGGTGCACCGGAGGCAGGAGTGAGGGCGATGGGACACAGGCTGCTCAGTGACTGTCACGGGTGTTATCATAAGGCCAGCAGCACCGGGGCCCTCAGTGACCTATGGGTCTGGGAAGCTGAGATTTCTAGACCTCAGCTACACCTTTAAATGAACCACAGAACACATGTTATGAATAAAAACTATTCTAAACAGAAACTTTATGAAGCATAGTACCTACAATATGATACTTCAATATGTATGAAATAAAGTTAAACCTTATTTTAAAGACTTAATGCACCCATCAATAACAACTTTAGGGGAAAGAAACACAGGCTTTGGTGTTCAGGTTGATAAAGGGACAGACAAACACAGACTTCTACGGTTGAGGAATTCTGCCGTCTTGTGACCACACAGCCAGGATACAGAGATCCCTGCAAATCTGTGCTCACGCCCCACGTGCCGAGAGCACTTCCTGTCACCTCACCATTCCCAGAACAGACCCATCTCAGAGCTCCTCACCTAGGTCTTCTTTCTCCCCTTCAACTCCGTGGCCGTGGAAACACTGTATTTCAGTATGTTGAGATGTCATACAAATAAGACAAACTAAGAGCTCCTCTCAGCCTCCCCCACATAGAAAGTACTCAACTCACGCACATGCACGCACACACTTTGTTGCGTGACAGCCTCCTCAGCTCTTGTCTGGACCTCGACTAGGCCTAACTCTAGTTCTGGTGGGAAAGGCACCACAGCCTGGGCTGGACTTGTTACACAGAAGGGTTTCGGCTCTTTGCTAATCCAGCCCACGGTATCACCAAGTACTTCTCCACAGCACAAATACTCAGTATGCTTGACAGGAAGTCATGAAGGTACGGGGAGAGGGAGCAGAGACTGAAAAGAAACTGACATTTTAACTTAGCCTGAGAGTTAAAGGCTGGGGAGGGAAGGAGATCATGAGTCTTTCTGCCACCTCAAAGGCTCCCAGCCAATTGAGTACAAAGAAGAGTTCAAAGGCAAGGCAGGCTCCTGACTTCCACCTCCTAGTGTGGCTGGGGTCAGAGGTCGCTGCTGGTGGAGCCACTGACCAATAAAAGAATGTTTGGAAACTCTGCTCGACAGATAAACTGGGGATCCACTTACACCCTCCTCCCTATCCACACAAACATTTCTACCCATACAGGCCAGTGTCCAGCCAGCCCTCCAAGCCCCTAGCTAGTGTACCTTCTCTGGTGGTTTGAGGTAGACTGGGGATACCAATGTGCTATTTGACCATAGAAATCTGTATTCAGTTGCGGACTTCTTCCTGCCCTCCAAAGTAAGAAAATGCCCCCTCTTCAAGCTCATCCCAGACACTATCTTCCTCCCACTATGTCACCTCCTTCCCTCTCGGGCCCTAAGACGCCTTGGGGCACGGTACCATCTTCTCAGCGCTCTCTGAGCTCCAACCATGTACCCCAAGATGATTATTAGCCTTTGTGGCTCATAGGTGACAGATTTCTTATTATCACCCAAATCTCCTCCTGAAGAAAACAATTAGGGTTCCAATAAATCAATTAACTAGTTAATTAGCTCACAGAATAACCAAAGGCAACTGATAAATCAGCTTTATCCTTTCTCAAGGGTTAGCCTCTACTAATTTAAGGAACTGTTCTGTAATTTACCCAGGAGCCTGTCGACCCCTACTGGATGTGGACAGTCCCATGCTCTGAGTGCTGTCACCATTCATTGGTGACCTCCATGGTGACACTGTCTATGTGCCAGACTACACAGGGTGAGCTTAATTACACCACTCACGTTAGGCTCTAGCCTTGCATTTGACTTTATAGCTGCTCCGTTATTGCCGCTAAGTCAAAGTAGGAGATCTTTCTCCCTTGGCACAACTTTCTCCCTTGGTAACCCCAAGTCACAGCAATGGCTCCCACTGGTGCCCTTCCCACCCCATCCCCCACCTGTGACAGGCTGTGACCCATTTCCACAACACCTGCTCGCTGAGACCCCACCCCGTACTTCTGGGGTCAGTTCAGAGACAGTGGTTCCCACTGGCAGGGTAAGGCAGCCCCTGGGCCACACCCTGCTCCTTCCACACCTGAGCCCTGGTCGCCACAGGGCAGCTGTGAGGACACTGTCTACCTGAAGAAGCAGTTCCTCATGGTCAGGGTTCCTGGCAAGATTTACGCACGCAGAAGGAAAATGAGTCACTCACGGGTGGACAGAGACCTCTGCTGGCTGCAACTGTCGCTGCAGCTGCCGTAACCAGCTCTGAACCTCAACAAGAACACAACAGGGTCCAGGCTCCTGAACGCTGAGGCCCACGCAACTGGCTTTCCCCTAAAGAGTCCCGCTTGTCTCTCAAAAACACCCGAATCTGATGTCCCTAAGTCAGGGAATTCACCAAAGTGCAAGACCTTTTCAGAAGCAGGTGTATACTATTTTTTTAGTTACTCCTGCCAAAGTCAGGTTCAATCAATGGAAGATAAATGAAAGACAAAATGACAGGAACATTTGGGGAGGAACACATTTTGTTAAGCTCCCCTTAGCAGTAGTTTGGATAAGTAGGTAAGTGTCCACCAATGGTCTCCACAGAGAGGGGCACCTTGAGATGCACTGTGGACCTCTCAGAAGTGGTGCCCAGTGGGAGTGAGCATGAGTCCTGCAACCACTCCCTCCACCAGCCGCCTCCATCGGTGCTGGTCACTGCCCTCACCGGGAGCCAAACCAATGGGCTGCCAGACCTTGGGCTGCAGTCTCCAAACGGTGAGCAAAGTAAGTCTTTCTCTTTACAGCCTCAGGTGTTTCGTTATAGTAACAGGAAGCTGGCTGTGTATGCTCTAATCTTACAGATGACCTGTATCAGTAGAACTGCGGTTCTCAAAGCAGTGTTTTTGGCCCCCACCTCAAGGGGGACATGTGGCAATGTCTACAGATGTCTTTAGGTTGCCACAGCTTAGGAGAAGGGAGAGTGCTACTAGCATCTTGAAGGAATCAAATCCGGTCATCCTTTATTATACCTAGCCAGGGAGGAGCTCAACCAGATCATCTCACATCTTGTAGCCACTGGCCCAGTCTAGAACTGTGGGACAGGGACCATCGGACACTCAGGTAAAGGGAGGCAGACTAATGGGCAGTGTGGTGGAGACCAAGGGTCAGCAAGAGAGCAGCACCGGGACAGAGGGCATGCGGAAGTGCAAGACAGCTGGGGGTGCCAAGATGGCCCTCTATGGCCAGGTGGCCCGATGAAAGGTGTCCACCACCACAGAGGTCACTGGGCCTCTGACCAGAGGTGCTCAGGGGTAGAGAGATGAGCAGTGACATGTTCACGTCATCAGGGAGGCCATCTTGCTAGGGCCCAGACGTCCATCGTTTTGTAAGCAGCTGCATGGAACACGAGAGGGGATTTTGCCAATACCGTCATTTCACACAGAAGGAAACGCAAGCACAAGCAGTCCTGGTGACCTGACATGGTCACATCAGTAGTAGGGACAGAGCCAGAGCTCAAACCCAAGTCTTCTGACTCCATATGTGTCCTCTGAACCCAGATAACCTGCATACAACCCCTTTTAAATGACCTGCATTCATTCCCTCTCAACTGTTTCTTGAGTCTGAGCCCACGCCAAGAACACCAGGCAGCCCCACCTTGGGCCGGGCACCCACCCTGCTCCTGCGGATCAACAGGCTCCTAGGAGCTGGTGGCCGGGCTGCTGCTCCAAGAACCAAACGATTCTCTTTCTCAACAGGAGGGAGATGCAGTGGACAGGTGACTGGACAGGATCTGCTCCAAGTCACCTCCCTGGTTGCTTCTTAATCTGTCTGACCTAGAATGTGATCTAGCATCGGACTATATAATTACTTTATTAGTAAAGAAAGATGTTACAAAAAGGGACAAACATACAAGAGCACAAACACCCTGGCTCTTCAAAGGGCATCTTCGTCTACCCAGGTTTTAGGAACCCCGGGTTTAGCATGAAAATCTAGAAACCTCTAGTCTGAAGTCCTGACTCGCTAAAACTCAGATGGACTTAAAGTGAACACGTGGTTGCTACAGAAAGATGGAAAGCCGCAGGGAGGCTGCCATCGACCCCCAACTTGCTGCCAGTAAGAATGCCGAGATGTTTTGAGCTGAGTGTCAGGCCACAAAAGGCGGAGCCCTGTCCACAAGCACATAGCATGTCCCCAGAGCTGATGTTCAACCAGGCAACCTAAGAACCTTAGCACTGCCTCAGGAGAGGTCCAGTGTGGCTACAATTTGGGCCCGGGTATCCCCCAAATGCTTGGTCCCCAGAGTAGGGTACTTGGAAGTGGTGGAAACTTTCAGAGTGAGAACCCAGTGGGAGGACTGGAGGCACAGAGGTGGACTTGCAGAGGGCCCTGGTTCCTCCCTCTTTCTTCCACTTCCCCTTTATGATGCGCCGCCAGCCTGCCAGGGCCTAAGGACAATGCGTTCACCCACCTGGGGGCCGAAACCTCCACAGTTATGTGGAAAAATCAGCCTTTTGTCTTTGTACGTTGATCGCTGCAGGTCAGAGTGACAGAGAGCTGACTGACACAAGAACCACAATACCAAAGGTGGACTGAACACGGCCACTTTCACTGTCCCAAACCCTAAAATGACAATCAAAGGGACCTGTCACAAAGCAAGGCACCTAGAGCCCACGCTGAAGAGGACAGGAGACAGGACGGCAACCAAGTATGGAAGCTGGAGAGGAGCAGACGTGGTCCCAGAGGCCCAGGCCCAGCACAGCTCCCTCCTGACTCCCTGAGAAAACCCTGGCTGGGCTCAGGCGGGCGAAAAGCAGCAGAAGAGACTGGTGATGCTTTTAAGATGCAGTGGGAAACCCAGATCCCCTCCTCACCCCAAACCCGGGCATTGGCTGTCCTCCTCCAAAGCCTGCAGCCTACTCTGTAAGCCAGGATCCTCCCAGCCTCCTCCGCCTCTCCTCCCACAGAGGTGATTTTGATAAAGAGTAGAATGTTTAAAACATCCATTAAAGAAAAAAGAAAGGAAGGTGGGAGGGGGGTAGGGAAGGAAGACAACAGAAAAAATACCTGCTACCAAGTTAGGGATAGTATTTAAATTTCTTCAGCTTGCTTGATGTCCATGCCCAGTTAAATTTCTTCCAGAAGCAATAAAGGAAATGGGACTGAAAAAGACACCCAACAGGCACCTCAGGCGGCCAGAGAGCAAGTGGGAAGGGGTGTCAGAAGAGGAGGGAGACGCTGTTTGGGGGGACAAGAGAGACCCCTCAGTTCGCTGTGTACACGGCAGCAATCCTGTGGTCTTGGCCAGAAGTGGCCCAGTTCCCCACTGTCACCGTGGTGCCTGCCGGCCTTTTGAAAGGCTGCAGCTCTGGACCCTGCAGACTCTGCCCCCAGACACCTGGAAACCACAGTGGCCTCCTCCGTGCAGCCCGACAACCTCGGTGAGCTGACTTTAGGGCCTGCTGGATGCATCCTGCAGCCCGCTCTCCTATAATTTAAGTCTGGGGAGTGGATGCAATGAAGCTACAGACCCCATGTAGGCACTCGGCCTGGAGCCCCCCACTTCCACACCCCCTGCCCCGGCCAGGCCGCGGACCTGTCTCTGCATCTCTTCCATCTGTCTTCTCGGGATGCTCTGCAGGATACTGTACACGTCGGCTATCTTCTCTTCCGGTACCACCACCGATGCCCTGGAGACAACAGCAGGACAGATGGCATGGCTTCAACTCTGAGAGGCACCGCCGTGCCCTATCTTCTCATGAGCAGAAACAACCCCCGGAGCAGCCTTAGTCCGACATATCTTCCAGAGGGTGTTCTTCCCGTGGTCCTCTCAGCACCCCTGATTCCTTACCTCCCGCGCATCCCATTTATCTCTCACTGGCCTCCATGTCTGATCTTCTCTTGCTCAACACACCACATTCTGCCCTGCCACAGGGCCTTTAAGTGTGAAATGCCGTCTCCTTACCCACTCTCCTTCTCTCTTCTCCAACCTTGCTGTAGTAACAATGACTTACCCACTGCAGTCCTATTCACAAACCCTGCCATTTAGTTGACATTTATGCACAAAGGCCCTACTATGTTCCGAGCCAGTGGCGAGCAAATCAGAGAGGGAAGGTGAGGGCTGAGGATGCCTGAGGGGCAGGGAGGGAGAGGGCCTGAGGACACAGCTGGGCAAGTTTCAGAGAATTCCAGCAGCCCGGGAAAAAGCAGAGAGCGTGGGTCACAGCAGAGCACACATTGGCTGCAGTATGGCAACAAATCGCAGGAAAGTAGGCCCAGGGTTGGGGTGCCAGGTCAGGGAGCCAAGCAAAGGCAGGCAAGAGGCATTGACCAGGGAGGGGGAGGAAAGGAGGCCTCACGTAGGACTCTTCCTCCTTCCAAGGGAGTCTGGGATGACCCTTGCATCAGGGAACTTACTGACATTGAAGCCCACACCCTCAGCGACCCTTGCAGTTGCCCAGTGCACTAGGGGCCCTTGACAAATGCTGGTGAACTAAGTCAATGATTTCTACTATGCAGGTAGCAAAACTGAGGCTCAAAAAAGATTAAACAATTGGGCATGATCATAAATCCAGCCAGCAGACAGCTGGTTTTCTTCAAACCCAGAGGCCTCTCGCTACTCATCCATAATCACAGCTACCCAAGCCTATCAAGATTCTCACAAAATAACATTTCACCCCCAGCTTGTGGTCGCTACCTCTGCAAAGCCCCTGCAGGCCTCATGCTCTCCTCTCTCTCTCCCGGGCACCCCGAACAGCAGGGCTGCATCTCCTCACCATGCTAGTGCACTTGTCTATTTTTGCCACTATACCGCAAGTGCCCTAGAGGGAAGGTTTGACCTTCATTGTCTTGTTAATGCCACACTTAAAAGGTGCTCAATGAAGCTTTTCTGGCCATGGCCCATCACTTCTCTGAGCTATAAGGAAGACTTCACATTCTTCTCTTTCAAGCAGGGGCAGGCTCCCTCCTCTTTTCCAGCCTCCACAGCCCCTGCGCTAGCATGTGCTAAGGCATTTCCACAGCCTGTTGTTTAAGTTGAACATCCCAGTCCAAAAATCCAAATCTGAAATACTGCCAACTCTGAAATGTTCTTAAGTGTCAATATGATACAAGGAGTAGAAAATTCCACAGGATGAAATTCTGCTTCATGCAAAAAAACTAAAAACAATGTCTAATATGTGACATAAATGAAGTTTACATTTAGACTTGGGTCTAGTCTCCAAAATATCTCATAATGTGATGCAAATATTCCAAAATCAAAAACCAGAAACCCAAAACGTTTCTGGTTCCCAGCATTTCAGGTAAGGCAGACTGTTAATGAGGTCTGTCTTCCCCCACAAGATCGGAGAAACAAAACTCAATATTATCCATAATCGGTTCTCCAGTTAGTATGACGTGAGTGAAAAAAATGAACAAATGAGTCCCATTAAAATTGTTCAAATAACTGTGCCAATCCGACTTGGATAAAGTAGCAGAAGAGTTGGAATAGGCAAAGAGCAAGACTGAAAGGGATTACAGCAAAGGGACAGATTTTCAGCAATCTTCCACCTGCCAAGTGTTGCGGAAAAGAAACAGGAGAATGGAGGGCTGTCCTGTGAAGGTAACCAGGCAGCAGCGCCTTGTGCCTGGCCATCTCTGGAGATGTCGCCAGGCTTTCACCAGCCGTGCACTGTGTATCTTCAACACACTGCTGCCGTGGTCAACCATCCCCGCAAACCAGGTGGCCTAAAAGCTTCAAAATGCAGGTTCCCCTGGGCTTTTTAAAAAGCAGTCCAGGTGAGTCTATTCTGCAGTCAAAGTTGAGTTTGCAGTCTTGAAGGCTAGAGGCTGGAAAAAGGTTTTGTGCAAAGAGCCAGACAGTAGGCATTTTAGGCATCAGAAGTTATACAATCTTGGTGCAATCATTCAGCACTGTCCAAGTAGCATAACAATAGCCACAAAATACATAAATGAAACAGGGTGGGTGTGTTCTGATAAAGCTTGACTTACAAAAGCAGCCAGCTGGCAGATTTGGGCCAGTTTGTGAGCCAATCTAAGCCAATGGACCAAGTCTCCTGACAGGAAGGAAGTAAAGCAGTCTCAATAGTACAGGCTGAGAATCCCTTATTTGAAATGCTAGCCTCGGAGTGTTTCAGGGTTTTGCAGATTGTGGAATATTTGCACATATCATGAAACACCTTAGGGATAGGAGCCAAGACCAAACATGAAATTCATTTATGTTTCATATACACCTTATACTCATCGCCACAAGGTAATGCCAGCATTCTGACAGTGACGTATCACCTAAGGCTAGGTGTGGAATTTCTCACTTGTGGCGGCCATGAAAGCACTCAGAAAGTTTCAGATTTTGCAGCATTTCTGATTTTGGATTTTCAAATGAGGGTTGCTTAACCCACAGCTCTCAAAGCTAGGTACACTTTCCAGTGCTTGAGGGGCTCTTTTTTTCTACTACTGACAGGACTACAATACTAGCTACAGTTTAGTAGGCAGTAATACTCACCTCTTCCAGTCAAGGACTTCAGAGAAAGGCAGGATGTAGGAGTCTGCAATGATAACTGGGACACAGCCGGCCTGCAACACATCACTCAGCGCTGCCTGGCCTAGCCGAGCTCCGCGCAGGACCACACAAAACGTTGCCTCCTGCAGGAATACAAGCAGAGGCTGAGGATTATAACCCAGTACCGCTGCCCCACGTACAGGCATCCTTCTGCAGTTCCCGAGGTTTCAACTTTGAGGCATCTTGACCTGAAAATGCCAAAAGGCAATGGCTCTCGCCTATAAGACACAAAGAGCGTAGCTGGTCACATTGCTTTGCGTCTCCATGCTTCGGGATAACTTCAGGGCCCCCAGAGCCGGTGCTCTGTGCATGCCCACAGGGACAGTCCTTCTCTGGACAGGGAGCTCCTGCACCAGCCCTGTGCCAGGGAAATTTGCTAGAGGGTGCACCTTACCTCAGCCCCTCGTAAGGGAATTGCTTTGGGACTGGGGGGCTCTCCAGAGGACCCACTGAAGGCAGGAAGACTTGATCCCATCAAGTCTCTGTTCACCGTTCTACTCCCAAAGTGCGTCTAGCAGTGTCTGCCCACAGAAGGTGCCCGCTGAAGGAATGCAATGCCCTTGAGAAGACCTTCAGACAGATGTGGTCTCTCTAAAATAATAAATCTAATGAACTCAAACTCTCAAAAAGAAAAAAAAAGTCCCTATTTGCTCCCTAAACCCTGTCAATGGAGATGAATGGGAAAGAGATGTATGGAGAAAATAGTGAGGAAAGACCCTGATTCTCCAACTCTCAGTTTTGCCTAGTTTCTACCTTTTAGAAAGGAGGAAATAAAACATGATCTAATTTTTAAAGTTAGAGAAATGAAGAGTTCAAAAAAACTATAATGAAATATAGTGAACTATCACGCTGTCCTCTGGGGCAACAGAGGAGAAGCAGCTCGTGGAAAGAGAGCACCCACTGGGACACCCGGGTGCAGGTGGCAATGCAGCCTGGCCTGTGGAGGTAGATGTGAACACATGTGCTGATAACCATTCTTCCTGTCTAGACACAGGTTATTACAAACACCCTTGCTCCCGTTATCAGCACCGTTATCAGCCAGACATTCCAGAGGGAGACACAGCTCTTCTTGAAAGAAAGTATTTTAATAATCTCAGTATGGGCCAGGTCCCTGATATTTCTCCTTGAACTAACCTGCTCTTCATTTTAAAGATTTTAGGGAACTGAGCTCAAATCCTCCTTGCCTAGCCCTGGTCACTCTTGGACCATCCAACAGCCATCTACAGCAACAGCCATCTACAGAAGATCCCCAAAGCAACCGCTTTGCCTTTAGTGAAAGAGGCACCGCTATGCTGGTGATGTAAGGAAATGACACACTATGGGGAGCAAACCTCCAAAAACCAACAAAATGAAAACAATCCCGAAGTCTACCCACTCCCAAGAAAAGATGGCTAAGCATGGTCCAGGGATGCAATTGCCACCTTGGAGAAAGACATTTCTCTGGACTGGCCCATGAGCACAAGGGTCAAAGCCAAACACAACAGCTGCGTGCTCTGCCTCTATGGCTTGCTGTAAACCTAACGGATCTGCATGGCTGAAGTATAATGCAGTGAGTGTGACAAAAGACTATCAGCTCGCATGGGCCAGACAGCTTCCTGCGAACACAATACACCAGGCACCCAAGCACCTGAAGGGGCGCACCCAGCACACAGCACTACTACATTTCCTTTTCCCTTGGGTGTCTAGGTTAATTCCACCTAGTGGCAGCAGCCCCTGAGCAGCCTGAGTGGGCTCGAGGGGGACACTCACCTGCAGCACCTGGGGGTAATCGAAGACCTGGTGCTTGTGGCAGCGCTTGCGGATGGAAAGGGCGCCCTCAGAGAGGTTGGTGCACTTGTCCAGGACCAGCACGGCCTCTCCGTGTTTGGCCTGCAGAGCTTCGAGCTCCTCTCTGTACTCAGAATGGATAGTCATCTGGGAGGACAGGAGGAAGTATCGCCGGGGACTGTGGAGGAGGAGAAAAGGTCACTGGCAACCACAGCCCATCGGCTATCAAGGTTAGACAGACGGTGACACCGCAATGCCAGCCACAAGTGTTTGTTCACTATTCTTAATATCACCTCATTGTCTTCTCTCTCTCTCTCTCTCTCTCTCTCTCTCTCTCTCTCTCCCCCTCTGTTTTATTGTTTGAAATTATGTATTGGAGAATTGTTGAATATTTAAAATACTAAGTGCTATAAGAAAATAGTGTATGCGTCATTTTTATGCTGAAATGTTATCATAAAAATTTTCCTTGGAAAAGTCCTTAGGCTGTGAAAAGCTAAGACTGTAACAAATGTAGAATGCACCCTGTGTGCATTCAGAGAGAACCCGGACAGCAGGCTGAGTACTGGACAAGACATCAGAATGTTATCCTTCCCGGATCTGAACAGGAGCCAGCTGTGCTCCTCCACCCGGGAGACGGGGCGATCCAGCAGATACAGTACTGCCGCATGGGACAGAGGCCTGCGGTCAAGGCCACAGGCACAGCAGAGAAGCTGAAAGCCAGGAAAAACTCTCCCCAAAGCATGAAACCAGTCACAGTACATGTTATGCGAGGATGCGTAAGAGAAAATGGAGAGAAGGATTTCCACAGGTCTGCTGCCACACAGACCTCCACACGAGACAAACCTGTGAACACAGCAGTCACGTGTGCCCCAGCCACTCACAAGACTGACAAGGCTGGATCACTTGAGCCCACCCTGGGAAACATAACGAGACCCTCTCTCAAAAAAAAAAAAAAGAAAGTCAACACCAAGTTAGTAAGGCTGAACAAGAGGATGATTTTGGAGAGACAAGATGGTACCTCCCTCCCTCCTGGAAGGGCAGGCTTCCACAAGGCAGGGAGAGGGTACGGGCCACAAAGGGGTGTAGAATGAGGGACCTTCAGGGGTCACCACTAATGACAGGGATCACCACTAATGACACGACTCACATAAAGCACATTCCAAGAACAAAGGAGATACCCATCGTGCTGAGAAACAGTACTCGATAAATCCAGCTCAAACTGGCACTGGCCAGGAAAATACTAGGGCTACCCAGGAGGCGTCAATGAGACAGGACCAAAACCTCTAGCTTTTGGTGAACACATCTCTCTCTCTCTCTCTCTCTCTCTCTCTCTCTCTATTATTTTTGCTGTTGTTCAGGCTTTGAAAAATAAAGCCAGCAGCTATTTTTCCTTAGTTCCTCAGTCTTGTTCGTGGGGTCTAGCTGGGAAGAACCGTACTCACACACCCATGGCCTACGGACAGCCACTCTAACTCAGCAAGTCATCCTCTCTCCCAAAGCATGAAGCCACCATGCAGCGCTCAGGAGCCATGACAAAGGTGGGCTGCCTCTCCCACCTCCCCACGGCAGGTCCTACTAGACAACACCGCCTGCAGTGGGCTGAGCCCAGAGGCCAGGTTGAGGGTGGAGGAGATAAGGAGGCCACGGAACAGAGGCCCTCCTAAGTTACCACTCACTGAACACTACACCAAGTCCTCATGGCCGCACGTCTTCCTTGTGGGCACCGACACAGGCTCTTGGCTTCTCCTCCCAGCCCAAGCCTCCACAGTCACTCTGTGTAGAGGGAGGAGTCACACCAATGGCAAGATGACACACTGGGTGTTGCTCTGGGCTGGTCCCACAGGGGACGCCATCTCCGCCACCAAATGCATCTAGTTACACAAGAGAGCGATTTAGTCAAACCATAATGGAGCAGGAAACCCACCTTAATTAACAGTGAAGGTTACTGAAGACAGTGCTCTGTCGTGTGGTGGGGTTTTCGCTACCCAGCAGGAAACTTTACCAGCAGCCACAGTGAGACGCCCTGCACTGGGGACAGGGTGTGACACAGGAGGCCGGGTACGGGTAGCGGGGCACATGGGCAGCTGCAAGGGTGCCCGGGTTCAGGACGGTGAGGGTGACAGTCACAGCTCCCCAGGGCTGGAACCCAGGAGTGTGGGGAGGGTGACTGAGCTGGGGTGAAGGGAGACGACAGGCAGCATAGGACGGGGTCACCAGGGATGATGATAGCCAGAGAAGGGAGCTCCAAACACGGAGAGGCAGAAAAGCAGGATGCCCTGCGGTGCTGGCGGGAACTGGAGATGCTACGAAGGTGTGGTTTCCAATATGCTGACTCCTACACAGGTTGAAAAATAAATACAGAGGTCCAGGTGTGATGCTCAAAGAAACCTCAGCAAAGAAAGACTCCAGGTTCGATCTCATGGAGAAGAGACCAAGTTCTAGTTTAGACTCTCCAGTTAGACTCTCTGCAAGGCTGCTCATGCAGCGGAAACCGGAGATGGGAACTGAAGTGTGGTCCCCTGCCCACGTGCCGCCCTTCCTTCCCTGACCTGTGGCTGGCAGAACATGCTCATTTTAGCCCTGAGCAAACACAGTTCTAAGGTGGATTTGGTTTTCTTTGGAAGACTAAAATTACTAGCTGCAACTTTCACGTTTCCTCCCAGCAGCCCGGTATCCAAAAGTAAGATCGCGCTGAGAACCTAAGAGTCTCCCTCAATAGTTATCGCTATAAACTCCCAATTTAGTTCCTTTCAGAAGGAAAATGACAAGAATTCCAGCTGGGGCCAAGCTATGAATGGCAAGCTTCTCACAGCTGTGAGAAGAAGCTATGAATAGCAACAATCCTCACTTCCCGTTGAAAAACTACTGAGAGATTTAAAGTAAAAATAAAAACAGAGCTCTGACTACTCTGGGTGACCCTCAAACATGTGGGAATTCCCTTAAAAAGCAACTCTCACAAAGAGCAATGGACCAACCTGCGGTCCGGAGGTCACCCACCCTGGCCTCTCTCCCAAGTCCCAGGAGAGAGCTGTCTCTACCTTTCCCAGAGTTGTTGCCGTGGTTGTTTGGCGGGTACAAGGGAACAGTGTTCTTTATAAAAGTAACAGTGCCCTGCAAGGCCCAACTCCAAATGGCCGCGGAAAGCATGGTCTTGGTAACAACGATCGAGTGGCCACTAGAGGGAGAGTCACGCGCAATGGCCCTCACCTTCCCCAGGCTACCCTTAAAGATTCGCCCCTTCCTTACTAGAACTTTAGAAATGAACTGAAGCTTTGAGTGACCTGACTGAAGGTCTTCTTTTCAGTGTAGTTACACATAAATTAGAGAGCTCCATTTCCTAGAGCTAAACCACCCATGGAATAGTTTAAATCTCCCAAACCCATTATTTGAAGGTGATCTTTAACTGTTGGGAGTGGTTTGTTCTTCCTGCTTTTGTTTACACTAAATATTTTCAGTGTTTTCTTCCCTGGAATGAAATCTGGAGGGAATTCAGACTCCTAAACCAATAAAAAGGAGCCAGATTGTGCTACAGTAGGTCACAGAGGATGCTATCTGCACAGGCTGCTCCGAGTGGTGGCACTGCTGGCTCCCAGCCAAGCACCCACTGTGGCCAGTGCTTCCCAGAGTAGGAGAGACAGGCTGTGGAATTTCAGAGGCTTGGGTGTCAGGCTGGCCCCTGGGCTGGCACTGGGACACTCGGGTGAGGGGAAAGTCCCACCACCTGAGAGCTGGTAAGAAAGGCTTTCTATGCCTGAACTGCAAACACTCAGCCCTCAGGACTGTGCGTGCCGAACCTGGGAGTCCAAACTCCGCAGAGGCAGCCTGGACATCGGCTCCTGACAAAAGCCCTGCTGCTGAGCCCGTCCAGTCTCCTGGTCACAGCATCCACACATGCTGTCACAACTTGTTGCCAGGAGCACCAGGCACATTCCATGCCACTGCATCGGAAGAGGACACTTGGAAGTTTGTGCCTGGCTTCCCTGGCCATCGCCCTATCCCCGTTCCCTGTCCTGACCGTGCTCTGTGTCCTGTTTCTGTGCGCAGCCACCTAGCCTGGGCACAATCTGGGGACCCCAATACACAGTCTCTCGCTGTGACTGTCAGAAATGTCTACAGACTTTCCTTAGGGGACAAGCTCGTTCCCCATCTCTTGTTGAGACCCACGAGCCTGGCCTAACACTTGGTCCAAGAGCCTTGGATGAAGATTTAGCTCCTTCCCCAGCACCGTGGAACTGAACAGAACCAAAGTGCCAAACATCCAGAACCACTTCGAGGAGAAAAAAAAGAAAAGTAAAACAATGTTTTGTTTTATCTGACAACTGATTTAAGCCAATGCTAGCAGAAGTGCAAGAAAAGGAGTGAGCTTTTCTGCTTATCACAGTTATTCACACTCAGGCTACACAAATATGCCAAATTAAAATTCTCAGCACATGACAGGAATCTGTACTGCCCCAGAGGTTCCAGCTAGTGCATAAAGGCCATCTTCTCTCAACTTACGGGAATCCAGCCTCAGAACTGGGCAGTGAACTATATCCATCCACAGATTCTCCAGAAAGAATTATTTTGGGAAAAAAGGATTATTTTTGAATTGTCTTAATGATAATCAAAAGTTTAATATAGGTACAGTTTTGCTCATATTTAATGATGAATACTGTTTTTAAAAATTCATCACGTGCCATGGTTTAAATGTGTCCACCAAAACACCTGGTGAAGCTTACTCTCCATCTATGGTATTTGGAGATGCAAATCTGGGAGTTAATTACGGGCAAACGAAGCCCTAAGAGTGGGGTCCTAACTTCCATTCCCCTTCCTAAGTGGGGTACAACTGTGGCTTTATGAAAAGTGGAAGGACCCGAGCTACGTCATTCTGTCCAGCCATGTGATACCCTCACCACCTGCGGGCACTGCAGACTCCTAACTGGGCAGCTGGACTCCTAAGCAGGCAGATGAGCACCCCATCTCCAGCTTCCCAGCATTTGATACTCTAAGCCCAACAAGCCCTTACTCTTCATAACTCAATCTATACTACTCAGTTACACCAACAGAAAACAATGATCAAGTTTGCATTTAGTGGCTCATAAGGGAAGGGGAAGACTTAAAACTGTGAATCACAGAAAGAGTGCAGCAAAACACAAACAGTGGACTAGGTGATAAGCAGACAGTGTGTTCACTGTGAAATTCTTTTAAACTCTGCTGTCTGCTTGGACATTTTCATAATGCGCTACACGATCAGAGAAGCTTCTCTAGTAACATACTATAGAAATGATCCCTGAAAGTATTTTCATAATGAATGCCAGGGAAAGTGTGAGTCATGCATCCGCACTTGAGGACGATAAATAATGTCATAATATGTAACATAAAGAAAAATTTCCCAGGGTTTCAAACAGAAAACAGGGTAGAGAAAAGTATACTATCACTCAGCATGCAACCACACAGGCCTGCCAACCCCAATGGACCCGTATATTGGTTCCATATTCACCTTAAAAGATGCAATTCCATTTCAAAGAAACACCTCCATCTGTCACATTAAATTATATTAATCTCAATGTTACTAGTTTCCTAGATATGCTGATATTTACTTTGTAAGTTTGTCTCAGTTTTGTAGTTGAATAAGCACAAGGAGTTTAGACTTCTTATTGTCGTTTATTCCAGTTATAATACTGTAAAAATAATTAATCAAAATGCAAGGGACCTTGAGTATCCTCAAAAGCCTCGCAAAAGTCACAAAGTTGGAGGACTCGCATTTACCTATTTCAAAACTTACTACAAAGTTACAGTAATCAAGCTAGTTGTGGGTGCTGGCAGAAGGACAGCCAAAGAGTAGGACTAAAAACCTAGAAATAAACCCACATATCTATGACCAGTTGATCAACAAGCATACCATAACTAAAGAATACTCCTTCCAACAAGTGTCCCTGAGAAACTAGATAGGCACAAAAGAAGAATGAAGTTGGACCTCATACCACATATAAAAATTAACAAAGGGCTAGAGATGAATCTCAGTGATACAGAACTCGCCCACTACAGGCAAGACCCTGGGCTCTATCCCCAGCATTAAAGTAAAAAAAAAAAAAAAACTAAAAATGAATGAATCACAACCTAAACCCAAGAGCTAAAATGATAAAACTCTGAGAAGAAAACTTAAGTGTAGACCTTTCTAACTTTGGTTTAGACAATAGTTTCTTAATATTAATATTATACCAAAAATATAAGTAATCAAAGGAAAAGTAGGTAAGTTGGGTTTCATCAAAAGTAGGAAATTTTCCATCTCAAAGGATGCTAATGAGAAAGTAAGAAAAAACCTACAGAGTGAGAGGAAATATTTTCAACTCCAATAGGGTCTAGTATCTGGAATACATAAGAAATCCTACAGTTCTACAATAAAGCAGACAACTCAGTTTGAAAATAGGCAGGCAAGAGATCTAAATAGATATTTCTTCATAGCAGCTATATAAATGGTCAATCAGCACAGGAAAAGATACTCAACATAATTAGTTACTAGGGAAATGCAAATTGGAACCACAGTGAGATTTTCTGTCACATCTATGAGGCTGTGAGATGATGACGAGCCTTGGTGGAGATGTGGAGAAACTGGAAACCTTACATGTGTTGCTGATAGGAAGGCACAATGATGAAGCCACATTGGAAAAGGGTCTGGCATCTCCTCAGAAACTAAAACACAGAACTAACATATGGGCGAGCAACACCAGTCCTAGATAAAGATCCAAGAAAACTGAAAACATGGGTTTACACAAAACAACTTGTACAAAATGTTCATAGCAACATTATTCATAATAGCTAAAAACTGGAAGTAACCCCAATTCCAATCAACTGATGAAAGGACAAACAAAACAGAAGTGCTTGATTCCATGCTACAATATAGAAAAACCTTGAAAATGCCATGCTAAGTGAACCAAGACAGATAGAAAAGGTATTGTATGGCTGCATTTACATGAAATGTCCAGAATAGGCAGATCCATAGAGACAGAAAATAGATCAGTGATTGTTGCTAGGGACAGAGATAAGAAGAATCACTAGAGAGTACTGATTTTACTTTTTAGAGTGATGGCAATCCTCTAACATTAGTAATACTGACAATAGTTGTGCAACTTTGTGAGCATATGAATTGTATGTTTTAAAAAGATGAATTTATGGTACTGGAATTAATTGCAATTTTAAGATATTAAATTAAATTGATTCTGGGAGTTTATTTAGGGAAGAGAATCCAAGAAGATGATCTAAGGCACAGGTTCATCAACCATTCAGGCTTCCCTTGTACTCCCAAGAGGAGAGGAAGAAACGTCTCCTGCTGACCTGGACTTGTCGCGTTATTTACAACTGAGGACTGCTTTAGCTCAGGCCACATGGTGGAACACAAATGTCAAAGAGGGACATCTCCTTATGTCTCAGTGTTCATGACAGTTTCTGAGGGAAAATTTGGTTCCAATGGCTTTTAAGCAAACTGTTCCCTTGAGACCCAATTCTCCCACCAAACAGTGAAGGTTTCAGTCGCACCCAATGTGGCATTTTTAGTGTTGCAATTTCAGTCCCCTTAATATCAGAGGACTTCACTTATAAGTAAAGGAGGCTTTATTACCAGTAGGCTTGTTTAAATTCACTAAATTCTCACCATGAACTAGCACGATTTTTAAACAGACTATAGCAAAAAAAAACCAAAGTTAGACAAAAGGTCCACCATATCCAGGCCCTTTTCACTTATTCCACAATTAACGCATGAGCCAAGTATGTGCCAGACACAATACAATAGTTAAAAAGCAGACCTGAAAAATAAAGTAAAACAAAACACAGAGCTGGTCTCTGCTTCACTGTATGGATAAAAGTCAAAGTCCAAAGGCAGCCAGCCAGGGCAGAATGAGTGTCATCTGAGAGATGAGCAGGCCCTGCGAGACAGAGGCCAGACCGCGCAGGGCAAACACAGTGCACTCCAACTTGCCCAGGTCAGCAGGTGCAGCTGAAACCCGAAGTACAAGCAGGATGTTAGACTGACGAAGAGGAGGAAAAGGAATCCCATGCAGGGGGGAGTGTGCTTCCAGGCCAGAAAGTTGGAGAGAGTGAAGCCTCTTCTATGACCTGAAAGGAAAAGAGTTCTGAGAAAGGCCGGAGACAGAGCCAAGGGGTGGCCAGGTGGCAGAGAAGCCGATTGGCATTTGAGGGAGGCAGGACTGTACCCACTGGGCAGCATGAGGCCAGGCCAGGCTGGTGGTGGCCAGACTAGAGGCGGTGACACCAAACAGGACACGGTTCAGGAGTCCAAAGGGAGATGATGACAGTGGCCTGGCATAAAGCAGAGGCAGAGAAAGGGTGCAGACCAATCTGAGGCAGAGTGAACAGGCCTTTTGATTCTGATGTAAGGAAAAGAGGATGGAGTCAAGGATGCCACAGTTTCTTGGTGAGGAAAATTTGGTAGCCAGTCTGGGAGTTTAGCTCCCAGAGAAAGCTGCAGGGGGAAGAGGTCTAGGGCGAGACAGACAGGACACTGGCCTGAAATCCAGGCCATGGTAGCTGGGGTGCTCACCTCAGTAAGATTACACACACACACACACACACACACACACACACACCGGCATCCCACAGACTCCGTAAAGGCATCCAGCTGCGCTGCAGGTCCCTTACCCTGGCCCTTTCTCCGGGAGAGCCACCTCAGCAGACAGTGGGCTGTAGACAGGAATGCTGACGTCGTAGCCTTGCCGGTAAGTCCATGTAGAAAAGCCACCACCAGCCAAGAGTGCCCTGGAAGCAAAGGATTTCATCAAACGGTGACAGAGATAAAAGGTCTTCACTCTGTGAAAAGTAACCTTCAGAATGATGGAGTCTTAGCAGTGATATCAACTTTACCGAGTCACTGTTTTATAGCAGTACTGGGCTGGATGCCTGACAGTCACAAAGCACCTCTCAGACATCAGTGCCACCAGACCCCAGAATCACCAGGGGACATTAGGCATGGGCCCTCTGCTATCTCATTCTACCTTCCTCCCCGAAAAGTTGTATTTCATTCTTAACCATGTTAGCAGTACTGGAAATACCCACAGGTCTGTGCACGAAGACTGATATTTGCCAGCTCTCTGCCTGGACCCTCTGGTGACAACAGGCATGGGAAGCAGAGGTGGCCAGAAAGTATCATCCCCAATTCCCCGTACAGGAAGCAGAATCCACAGCTGGCCCTTTCCTGCTTCTCCTGCAGTGCGCTGCACTGGCTTTGATTCTCCTCCAATAGAAAACAGTGACCGCATTGTTCTAATCGGATCCAGCAAGCAGTACGAAGACACTTCATTAGGGGAAGGAAGCAGGTGTACATCACACCAGCTTTCGCTGTCATCTTGTCCCAGGGGCTTGAGACCCTTGGGACACTTTCTGGGGTGGAGTTTTACCAGTCACACATCCATACTCTAAGCCTCAATGTCTCCATGGAGAGGGCACACTTTCTGCAATACTGATTGCTACCAATCCTCTCCCGGCCCTGATGACAAACTATGTTCCTTCACAGGACAGGTTTCAGTTCAGAGACGTCCAAACCACCCCTGGGAAACCCACTCTGTTTTAAGCTTCATCAACCCCAGAACGGTGGGCGAGGCAATGTGTGGGCTACGAGCTGCCCGCTGCCAGCCTGCCCTCGGCACCAGCCTATGGTCTGACTTCTCCTGATTAGCAGGAACTTGGGCGGCTTCCAGGTCCTGACAGCAAACAGGGCTGAGGCAGGCCCCAGGCAGGCGGGGATCACCTGCACTTTGGGTGATGGCGCTGGGAGAGTGCGTGGAAGGAGCAGTGTGCTTGACAGCGGCTCCACCGTTGCTCTCTTATTCTGTCCCCATGGGGACACATGGCATCTGCCCGACCTCAGAAAGCACCTCAACTGCAGTGAGTCTCCACCTTTAAGCTGCGGTCTCTTGGGCAGGGGTCCCTGGGCTTCAGAGCGGAGGGAATGCTAAGTACCGCTCACCTCGCAGAACCCGTTTCACATTGACTGTTAATTTCTAAGCAGCCCAGGCTGTTTTCCCACGATGGATCCCAAAATGAGAGATCTGTTCCAACAATATGAGAGACCAAAAGGAGAACTTGTGGCAGAAAAAGTGTTCGCAGCACCAGAGTCAGTGGGGGTGGAGCGCTGTGTCCGCAGAGCCACCTCCGGCACCTGCAGCACTTTCCGGATCCTCCTGCTTTGGGACCCCTTCGCTGTCTCCCACAGCCTCTGTCCCCACCCCCCTGCCAGACTCCCACGGATTCCTCAGTTCTCCCGCTACCTGAGCGCTCCGCGTGCCTGAGTATGGCGAGCCTGCGAGTTTACTGTCTGTCTTCCTTTAAGCTATGTGTGTAACTTAGACCACAAACTCCTCAAATACCAAGTCAGGTTCTACAACCAGCAAAACAAAACAAAAGCTTGACCAATCCTAAAAGTCATTCTTGCTTCCTGAGTCAAACAAACTCAGGGGGAGAGGGGCTGAGTACCACACGGCTAAGCCTGACAATGGCTAGTCAGAGGACACTTGGTGACATTTAAAGGAATTGCTTGTTGATGTTTACAGATATGATGATGTGGTAGCTGTGCTTTCGTCGCTGTTATTTGTGGTACTGGAATTGAATCCAGGGGCTTGGCACTGAGCTACATCCTAACTCTTTTTATTCTTTTTATTTTGAGACAGGGTCTCACTAAGTCACTCAGTTGCCCAGGGTGGGCTCGAACTTACCATCATACTGCCTCGGCTGCCCAAAGCTGGATTATAGGCATGCACACCTAGCTTAGTTATGGTTCTTTTTAAAGCTCCAATCAGATAGACATTCACAGGAAAACATGTACAGATATGATGATAAAACATCCGGGGTTTCTAAACAATCTAGTGGGAAGATGTGGCTCACTGTTCTGCTCTCTTTTCTCACATAGGTCTGAAATTTTCCATGACAAGTTCCATAAGTAAATATTTACCCCATAAAAGTGTAAGTTTGTAAGCTACTTGTGCAAAGAAAGAAAAATAAGAATCCAAGGTAGTAATGATATTATAGAACGCATCTGAGGACACAAACAGCAGGTGTGATACGCTTTGAAGTTAAAATAAAACTGAAGTTAAAATAAAATGGGGGTGTTTACTGCGTTTGTGTCTAAATCAAGAAAAAGAAAACCAGAAAAACACAACTATCCTAATAGCGAGGATCACTTCTCAATTGGGAGTGAAACAGAGAAGGGACAAGAGCAGATTTAGCATCTACTCTTCACATACTTGCGTACTGCTCAACTCTCGGGCAGAAAGGATGTGTATGATTCCTAAAAGCTGAGAGAAATAAAGACAGATTCAGTCACGAGCGATGTATTCTCTCCAGTCCGGGTGCTCAAATTCCCTGAACAAATACCTTCCACCTCATCATGCCGTGACCTTGGGCTTCAGGAGACGTCAGCCAGCCTCACCCAGCCATGACCTCCAGTTTCTGAACACTGTGACTTGCAGCCCCCGCTAAAAGCCTTCCACACTTGTGGTTCTTGCCTACGCTGAATCCAGGAGCAAAGACAAAGGATCAGAAAACTTAGTGACCCATCTATCACGTGTTACCCCACCGAAGCCCACCTGGGTTTCAAGGGGACCCTGTGCCTCCTCGTTATCTGCCACAGGGCAGCCTCGGGTGACTCAACAAACACAAGGATGACAGAAATGGCCTAAGCCATAACGTCTTAGCACGAGCAAGAACTCCAGCTTCCTCCTGTCTCTTCGACACCCTGCTGCGCGGTAGAAAAACCCACTGAACGTGTGCATTTGATAACAACACAGTTCTTCCTTCTCCTGCGCAGGTGGGTACACCAAAATGTTTGCCAAAGGTGAAGGACCCAAGCAGCACGAAGCCCTTCTGCAATGAAACCCAAGTCAGGAGGTAAAGATGCTGCATACCAAACAGCTCCTTTCCTCCCTTTCGCTGTCCTTAGGAGCAATCTCGTTCACCAGGACGCCCAGTCTGTAAAGCAGAAGCCCGCCTTCCCCTGCATGGATCTCCATCCAGGGAGCAGGTTTCTACAGCATTTGTGGGGCCACACTGCCCTCTGCCGTCCAAAAAATGTTGCTACATCAGAGTCCATGGAGGTCTTTGGGTGTTGGTCTCTCCTACTGATGTTTTTTCAGTTAGAAACTCAAGACAGACTTGAAATAATCATTCACAGCAAAGAAGGTGCAGGTTTAATCTTCTGAGAGACAGCAGTACTCGGTGTAGATTTCCGGAAATGACAATGCCGAGAACACAGCTGGCCCTTCTGTCAGTGTTCGTGATTTCCAAGATTTCAAGAGTTCCACGTTGGCTGTAACGAGACCACCCTTGGAACAATCCTATGCCTTGAGTACCGCCCAGCACCCTTACCTGCGGTGCTCAAAGCCTCAGGCTATGTCCCTCGAGAGGTGACATTGCAGCACCTCTTTGCCCAGCTTTCCCAGAGCTCTGGCCTGGTGTCATAGGTGTCACATGTCACCCTCACATGTCTGTGTCCTCTGCCTTTGGACCTGGGGGTCTCCTCTTAGCAAATGTCAGTCCATAGGCCAACAAGGTGCTGATACAGGCTGATGTGGAACTGGCCTTGGAATTGGGGTGCAACCCCCCAACTGGTGCAGGCCACTCTAGAACACCGCTCTGACCAGCTTCCAACATGGCAGATCCAAGCAAGTCTCAACTGCTACGTCTTAGGCAGGGAAACTCAGAGGACAGCTTTCTAATGTAACGAACAGTTCAGATTATAAAGTATAGAGAGCCCTTCCCAGACCTCATCGTGGTCCAGGAAGTTTATATTTATAATCCCATGGAAAAACTATTGGAATTCCGGTAAGTTAATTCCAATCTACCACTTCCAGTGCAACCCATGGCGAGAATAAAAACACTAAGATATATTTATAATTATGGGGAGCCAAGGGGTCCTAAGTCCAGCCAGGATGAAAGTTCATTGGAACAAAGGCCTTGACCCAGGGCCCAGCCCAGATTTTATTAATCCATGATGAAGGGAGGGGTTTCAGGATGTGAGTCCTGTGAGCTGGGCCAGGTAGGAGGCCTGGAAGCTCCTCTGCAATACGCAGAGAGAAGAGTATGCAAAGATCAATCTGCATAACACAGTTGAGGACGCATCTGATGTTCAGTTCTGATACGTAAACTTTTCTGCCTTAGAAAGTTATCACCTCTTAGCTCAAGGCCGACCCCCAGTTGACAGCCCTGGAGCTGTGGCTCTTCATTCCACCCCAGTTCAACCAAGATTCTGGGAAGTCACAGGGCAGGGAGACAGGATTATCACATAGCTTCAAAGATTATGCATGGGCACCTCAGCCTTATTTACCTTGCTTAGAGCTAGTAGAAGGGAACATGAAGTGGCCTCGCCAGCTCTGTAAATATTAGGACATGGAGACAGGGCCAGGTTTAGTCAAGTGGAGGCTGCTCTTTGTGGAGGCTGCCCACAATTAAGGACTTCCCAGCGTTAACAGGAACGTAATTTCCAAAGGACCTTGGGTTTGTTTAATCCTCACAAACCCATCCCTGGGACTGCCCCAAATATGCCTACCTGTCTCGGGGAACATCCAGGGCGGTGTTGTAATCTGGGGGACCTCCGGGCAGCATGTTGAATAACAGATGATTTGAACCTCGATCCCACCTATGAGAAACGAAGCATGGAGAATTCACATGTCGACCACGGGGAAATTAGATAACAAGCGCAAAAGTTCCTGATCCCAAATAAACAGGGTCATTTTCCAGCAATGCTGCAGATCCTAACCATACACCAGGCACTGGTCTAGCTCCTTGTTAAAAAAAAAACAGATGGATGTGAACGTAGGGCTCGTCCGCTACAGAACAATTTCAAATTAATAAGAAACTGAAGCCTAGGGGCTGGAGATGTAGCTCAGTGGCATAAGCACTTGCCTGGCAAGTATGAGGTCATGAGTTTGATCTCTGGTACCAAAAAAAAACCCAAAACAACAACAACAAAAAAACCCCACACACAAAAACTGAAGCCTATGATGTTCAGTGTTTGGCTACTGAAACAAAAAGTAGGGGCCAGGAGTTTAATTCAGTGGCATAAGCGCCCGCCTGGCAAGCTCAAGGTCATGAGTTCAATCCCTGATACCAAAAAAAAACCCCAAACAAACAAACAAAAAAAAAACCAGAAGAAGAAACAAAAAGTAAATCAAATATGGAGCTGATAGGATACATTACTGAATGCCCATGAAATGGAATACTGTACAGCCTTTAAATTAGTAAGATAATGTAAAAATTCGCAAATAGTATTCATGACACATTAAGGGAAACACAGCAGCCAAAGGGTATGCAGAGTGTGGGATCCAGAGGGAAAATCCAGAGGGAAAAAGGATAGATACAGGTGCATCTCTATTTTTTATGGAAAAAAAATGACCAAAAGGGAGTATTAAAATATTAATAATGGTTATCTCTTAGAGGCAGGATTAGGGCATGAGCTCTACATGCTTCTTTTTACTCATCTGAATTTTCAGACTTCATTTGTTTGTCGTACTGTGGACTGAACCAAGGCCTTTGTACAAAGCTGCATCCCCAGCCCTTTTTATTATTTTTCAGTTTGGAGACAGGTTCTTGCTCAATTGCTAAACTAACCCAGGCTAGGCTTGAATTTGCCAACCTCCTGCCTCAGCCTCCCAGAGTGCTGAGATTACAGGTGAGTCCCACCTCGCCCGGCTAACTGTGTCCTGTGTGATGGGGCGAGGGCCGTGCATTTATAAAAGGACACGTATGGGAGCCACAGTCACCCTTAGAGTAAGCTCCAAGGGACTGGGAGTGCAGGGCCCAGCACACCTGCTACCCCAGCCGCTCACCGCCCGTGCTGCATGAAGCGGCTCAAGAGGGGGCCCCTCCCGCACCGCCTCTAGGCTCGGGGTACCTGGAGAGCTGCGCCAGGGCCTGCGCGGTCTCGCGGATGCGCAGCTCGTGCTGGCTCAGCATGTCGATGGACGGCACGAAGACGCAGGCGCGGCTGATGTCATCGGTGTAGTAGTCGCTGTCCGCGATGGCGGCGAGCAGCTCGTTATACTCCCGGGAGATGGTGCTGCTGACCGGCACACCGAGCTCGTCCACGTACTTCTTCAGCGAGTAGATGTACACCTTGATCTTGTTCTTGGGGTTGAAGCCGCAGCGGTAGACGTCGAAGCAGGTGTGCATCCTGCAGCTGAGGTCGCCGCGCTCGGGCACCGGGCTGTCTCTGGGCAGCCTGACCACGGGCACGGCCGCGCTGCGCTTCTCCACCGCCCAGTCGCCCGAGGCCTCGATGGAGTGCGGCCAGAACTGGAACATGCCCGTGGCCAGCAGCCCCAGCAGCACCACGGAGAAGAGCGCCACGTAGTAGATGCGGTGCTTGGTCTTCATCCTCGGGATGAGGGCGGGACCCCGGCTGCTGTGCTTGACCAAGGCGCGCATGCTGCCGCCCCGCCTCTCCTCCACGCCTGCGGGGGAGGGGGGAGAGTGGGGGGGTCAGGGGCGGGGGACACCCCCACTGAAGAGGCCCTGCGACTTCATCACACCTACTTCTTTCCCTCAAGCCGTTGGATGAGATAAAATAAAAGGCTTTTTCACACTGCTTACCAATAAATACACATTTGTATGTATGACCATATGGCCTATGACATAATGGAATCGAACACATCCAAACATCTAACATAAACCGTCAATACATGAGATAAGATTACAACTATAGTTGTAAGTACATATGCACCTTACGCATCAGTTGCTGAGGATACACAGCTTCAGGAGATCCCAGCATAAGCTGGGAAGGATACGCAGACCAAAGAAGAAACATGAAAAAAGTGGGACAGCTCAAGACAGTTATCCTACTCCGGAAGTCCTGCCTAACCTGCAGGGATGGTCCGCCCGCACCGCTGGTGTCAGTTATTCTACAGCCTGCTCTCCTTTATGCACTTACTCGCCCCAAGCAAAGCTGTGCGGCAAAGATGAAAGCCACGCTCCTATGTAAGGGACTCAGATTGGGATGGGGGGGGGCGGCAAGGGACCACACTGCACCAAAATGCAGAATTGGAAAGCGCCGATAAAGTGCAATGGGCAGTCAGAGAAGAAAAGACCAGTCTTAAATGTCTAAATAAAATGTATGTTATGGTCTTAGCGTGACAGTGACAGCTGGCCTACTTGGAAGGAAGGAAAGAAGGAGGGAAGGAAGAGGAGAAACAAGACGGAAGGGACGCTGGGGTGATGCCTTTCCAAAGACAGAGGCCAGTGATGCTCCCGTTCTGCGAATGCACAGGACATTCTTCTAGCAAGAGGCAAAACCCATATTGTTTTCCCCAAATCTCGATTCATTCTTTTTTGTGTGTGATGTGATTTGCCCGAGAGAATGTGGCAGAAGTAATGGCCAGGGACTCCACAAGCCTCTGAGAGCCAAAGCTCCTGGTCTGTCCTTGCGGGGCCCTTACAGCTGTAACACGGGGAGAAGCAGAGCTCCCTGGGAAAAACACTGGGAGCCAAGGGGAGCCGTCCCCACCTGGCTCTCTGCAAACACTGCTGGCTCATGAGCAAAGAACGGCCGGTTGTGATCACTGCTGTTTTAGGTCACTAAGTTTTGCGGTGGTTTGTCACACAGCAACAGCTAAATGAAACAGCCCCCACGCATCATGGACTGAGAGGAAATAAAGGGAAAT
Source organism: Dolichotis patagonum (assembly GCA_004027295.1). Taxonomy (NCBI): domain Eukaryota; kingdom Metazoa; phylum Chordata; class Mammalia; order Rodentia; family Caviidae; genus Dolichotis; species Dolichotis patagonum. Next base: position 46,015 of record PVJX010013918.1, read on the forward strand.
GTTTAGTCTCAGCTGAAAAGCCAGTGCTCCCCTACACACCACAATTTAATATCCTTACCAGACCAACTTCCCTGCTTCGTGCCCATCTGCCTCGCAGGGAGGGCACAGCCTGGAGTGTGACTCCGCTGTCATGCACTTACCATGTGACGGCAGTAAACTACTTTGGCAACCACATGGCCAAGTCCC